>OX333071.1:72202991-72270491 GCA_946863875.1 Alloplasta piceator
CTCCTTGAAATTATTGACCGCGCTCTTTTGGCGATAATAATAAACTATCAACATTATCGTATTAATATTGTGAGCAGAAATACTTTAAGGGGGAAATACATAGAAATGGTCGAAAACGACGAAAAATTTCGGGATTTGCTTGCAACGCAACTACTCGAACAATCGTTTTAAAAATTTTGGGTGGGGGTTGAAGAGTCGACTAACCAATATTTCGAACGGCCGAAATCCCGAATTTCATGATTACGAGCGTTCGAATAACGAAGCACCGAAATCCCGAACGCCAGAAAAGCGAAAGCGGAGAGAGCCGCCCCATGCGTAAGAGAGAGAGAGATGCGCCTCCTCTCTCTCTTACGCATGGGGCGGCTCTCTCGACTTTCTCTTTTCTGGCGATCGGGATTTCGGCGCTTCGTTATTCTAACGCTCGTAATCGTAAAATTCGGGATTTCGGCCGTTTGAAATATTGGTTAGTCGACTCTTCGACCCCCATCCAAATTTTTCGGGTATTTTATTGTACATTAGAAGGCATGAGAAACATTTTTTGTTTATATATATAATAAGTGTTCATCAGCAGCCTGCAGCCAATAATCCAAACTACATTTTCGATATTTGCGGCAGTGATAAAAATAAAACCATTCATTCGATTTATTTCAACCAAAGATTTTTAGACACATCGTTGTAAACCCTCGTCGATAAACCTCCATATTCAATAAAAAATTAATTTAACAATCATTATAGTTGCGTTCGAAAAAATCCCAAAATTTTTCGTTGTTTCCGACCATTTCTATGTATTTTTCCCCTTAAGGTCGTTATTCGCGATAAAAATCCTCTCTAAGTTGACTACGGATGATTCTTGGCTTCATTCTGAAGATGAAAAAAAGAGCCGTCTATTTTTTTTCTCTCTCGCCAAATAAAATAAGATTTCGACAATTTGAATTAAAATCTTATTACACGGCATCTTTTGCATCCGCTCATCTTTATTTTATGCATGCCATATCCGAGAATCCGTGTCTCTCGAGTCACGTGAGGTTGTAGGACAAGGGTTGATTCTCAAACCCAAAGAAATCGGTATGCATTGCGTATACAGTATATTTTTCCGGATTCAGAATTATTCCCAGTTCGTACGAAGTCGGGTATCAAGAAAGAACGATCTGATGAAAAAAAAGCCCCGTGTGGCTCTGAAACGAAACGACATCTTGTCCGATCGTTCGTATACTTTTTCACTTCCTTTTTTCCACCTTCGCGAGAGTGAAAAAACGATAGAAAAAGGGGAACAAGCGCACTCACGGTAAATCCATCAGGGAGTCGTAAATTCGCACCTTTCTCTTCTTTCGTGTTACACATTACCATTTTTTTTTTTTCATTCTCTCGTTTTGCAAGCTCTTCCTTCGCGATATTCGCACTCGCGTTTCCCCAGAAATCCCCAGACTTTATATTTGGCCCAATAATTTTTTTAGCTAAGATTAAATGTAAATCATCGTGTTTCCAACACATTTAGTTAACTATATATAATTGATAATAATATAATATTTAATTATTTAATGAGAAACTACAAAATAGGAGTAGTTTTTTTTACACGAAAAATTGGCATTTTTCATTTATTGGATTGAAAGTTTACATTGGAGGAAGATTCTTTGATCAATTTCTCAATTCTTGCATCACGGAAAAACCCCTGAAATTTCAGAAAGATCGTTGTAATATAGCTTGAACGCTTTTAAAGTTTAAATTTAATCGAATACCTTTCACATTTTTGGAAAATATTTATCATATTACACAATGACGAAAAATATCGTTTTTTCGAAAAAGAACTTTATTCTCAAACTTTTAGAATTTTTACTATTCAGAATGCCGCAAATAACTCTCGATTTTCCGTCTCTCAAGATAAACGACAATATACAATCACTATATTATACTTTTTTCTTGACTATTTCTCGATAAAAAAAAGCTCTGAAACTCTCGCACAGCCAAAAGAAGACGAGGCAGAATGTTTTACACAAAAAAAACTAATCAGTTTACTTCTGTATAGTTCACACCTTTTGTGACCCGTTGGACATCCAACCCTCGGATTAAAGCATTATCGCCCTTATACCTTGACTTGTTATAAAATAACTGATCCTGTTTCTTCGCCTCTGGATAACTTTGTCTGGCAGATATCCTTTGCTTTAAGGGGGTATTCTGATCTAGAATTTTGAAATTTTTTTGCATATTCTTAAAGTTTATAGACCTTTGAGAATATATCCTCGAAAGGAAATTTTCAAATTCCAGTAATTTATTGAGTTACAGCTATTACTTTTCTCAACACGGTTGACATGATATCAAAAGTTGTACTCAACCGATTTACTTCAAATTTTTTACCAATCTTTAATGTATAACTCTCCATCGGCTCCTACCATTTTTGTAACAAAATGATTATTTTTACTATTGTAAAAAAATTAAACGCTATAAAAATAGAGTCGAAAAACATCTTTTTTGTGCACACAGCCGCCATTTAGCGAATTTTTTTTTTTATTTTCTATCGAATGACTAGAAAGGTTACAATCGTGTCAGCCAGCACACTCCTTTTTTTAGCCCGAACTTTACCAACTTATAACTTATTTAATTTACATTTTTTCTTCTCGAAATTTTTTTGCTCTATTATCAAAATATTAATAAATATGTCGTAAAAAAAGAATGGTATGAATAATTTTTTTTTATGTAGCTCGACAAAACGCTGAAAATGTATGCCTTTAAACCAGAATACCGCCTTAAGTACAGGATCCTGGCAGATAAATTTATCCGCCATATAACCCTGTCTAACTTATTTAATTTTCATTTTTTTCAAATTTTGTTTGTCTATTTTCAAAATATTAATAAATATGTTGTAAAGGAAAGGATGAAAAAAATGTTTTTGGTTTTTTTTATCGAGCTCGCCAAAAAGGCTCAAAATGTATGTCTCTAAACCAGAATACCGCCTTAAGTACAGGATTCTGGCAGATAAATTTATCCGCCATATAACCCCGCCTACACGGAAATATAATATACCGGAAAATATATTTTTCGATATACGTAAAAATATATTTAAAATATATTTAAAGTGTACATTATATATTCTAAATACATTTTAGATGTATCTAAAGTATTTATCAGATATATATTAAATATATAATATGTATATTCCATATAAGAAATATACTCAAAAATATATTCGTGATAAGTACATTTTCGGCAGAAAATATTTCTTTGAAATATATATTAAATATATTTTAGATACATGATTATTGTGCATAAAAATATATTTTGTGATATATGTAAAAACATATATATGTGTGTATGTAAACACCAATTAAAAATGTATCTAAAATATATAGAACATGCACTCAATATATATGTTTGATATATTGAGTATATATCTTCAATACATTTTTTATATTTATATTATAATATTTTTAAATAGATTAAAAATATACCTAAAATCATATTTGTAATACATACATTTTCGGACAAAATATACTTAATATATCCAAAAATATATTTGCCGATATATTTTATTTCCATGTGGGCGTCTAACTTATTTAATTTTCATTTTTTTTCTCGAAATTGTTTTTGCTTATTATCAAAACATTAATAAAAATATTGTGAAAAAAATAATGGGAAAAATATTTTTTTTTTATCTAGCTCGGGGAAAAAGCTCAACATGTGTGTCTCAAGACAAGAATACCGCCTTAAGTACAGGATTCTGGCGGATAAATCTATCCGCCGGATAACCCTGTCCAAAGAAACTTGGCATAAAAAGGAAAGTTTGAGAACGACGACGAAGGCGATATAGACCAGGGAAAAGGTGGAGGTGTTCGGAGGTGTGAAGCTGTGAGGATTCCCGTCAGGTTCGCGCTTCTATTAAATATGAAACAATAATAATATATCCCGGCCGTACACTGTAATTTAATGCGTAAACGAGAAAACGATAAGCAGAAGGAAAAAGCTAGGACGAGGGCTCTAGCCAACGGGCGAAGGAGATAAATTGCTCGTGAATCATGGTAAAATTTTATGTTAAAATTGTGACGTATATTTTTAAGTCACATATATATTGTAATCAATTTTATGATTTAATAAAAATTAATTCTCTTTTTTTAAAAATTTATTCTCGTCCACAATTCGTTTTAGATTTGATACTTTTTACTCATGATGTCAAATTCATTTTTAACAATATAATATCAACTCACTCAGTACAGATTCTGAAAAGCTTTAGTATTTATAACGCGAGCTTAAAAAGCGTATAATTACTGCGCTTATCATCAATTAAAAAATAAAGGAGATTTTTTAAAAATTTCAACGTTTCCAATTATGTTATATTATTTTTAAAAATCATCGACAAAACTTGCATTGAGTAAGGTACATGTCCCAATTATTGAACAGCTAAGGATCTGGGGATTGAATTCGGTGAGAAAAAAATATAAAATCAAGAAAAAAACCATCGCTTTCATGTTCAAATGATACTTTGATATTTTTACTTTCGAAAAATCACCCTTTAAATTATTCTTAAATTATTTCTAATGAAAAAAAAGAATAACAATGTGAAGCATGCAAATGTCCCAATTATTGAACACTGGAAGTGCCTATGTCCCTAATATTGAACAGGCATGTCCCAGTTATCGAACACTCTCGAGAATTCTTTTTCCGTTCTGGAAATATTATTTTGGGTACAATGTTAAGGAATAAAAGCAAAATCAAACACTTCAATAATCTTTTATTAATCATGTAAGAGTACAAAAATATACATTTAGTCTCTTTTGACAGGTTTTTGCTTCATTCGCATTTGGTTTATTTTTGCTTTTCAACTCGAACTTTATTTTATTTTTATTTTCAGCTTCCGAGTTCTTATGTTCTGTTTTTGTTTGATTTTGTCGCAGCTTTCTTGTTTTTCGACTGAAATGTCGGAGAGCAAAAAATATTGAACAGTACATTCGTATTTTCAGGTTACATTTAGGTTATATTCTCTTTTTACTTTTCTTTTTATGTTTATTGCACGAAAATACAAATAAAAAATATATTTGACAATCTTAGAGTTATTGTTAAAAGAATAAAGGTAAGTTTATTCAGGAACTTACACCTTTTGTTTGAATAAATCCGATTCACACGATCCGTCACGCGTTAACTGTTTCGATGTTTTAATGGGTTTAATGACGCCATCTTGGAGAATTCGAGTGTTCAATAATTGGGACACACTGCATTTTCTATGTCCCAATGATCGAACACCGTTTTTTTTTAACAAATAATTGATTAAAAATTTTTTTTTTAAATTGTTATTTGTAAAGAATTTTCTGAGGAACCTGAAACGCCGTTACTTTTTGAGATGCGACAGTTTTTGAATTTTTTATGCCATTACGCGTGAAGCGGCGCATCTTACCAAAAACGATAAGCAGTTACCACGAGACGTCAAATGGGGTCACCGTTGCTGATTAAATAATTTTTTGCTCTATTAATTAAAGCTTTTTTTGCACGAGTAAGGTAATATTTCGATAGCTAAAAGTTCCATATATGTAATGAAATTTTTATAAATAAGTAAATGCATGCAGGTGAATGAGAAGTAATAAAAATACAAGATAGTGTTCAATAATTGGGACCTGTTCAATAATTGGGACATTTACCAAAGAATAGGATCTCTAAAAAAAAAATAGAATCTATAGTTTATGAGCTTTAATATAAAACGTTGAATATCCGACTTTTTTTAGATTTACAAATTTCAAAATGAAGACATTTTTCTCAATTTGCTTAAAAATAATGTCTGACGGAAAAAAATGGAGGAGGAGAGGGCAAAGGTAATATGTCAGTTAAGTTGACATGCAATACTCCGCTTGCAAGTTTTGTCGGCGGGCTCTCGATGTTTAATGCAATGCAAAAGCTCGGAAGCTCGAAACGTTTGCTCTTGCGGAAGTTGCCGGTTCAACGTTTATATCGGTGAGAGTATCGGTGAAAGTATATATACACAAGTGGTGATGGAAAGCAACAAGGGGGAGAGAGAGGGCCCGAGCCAAAAGGGACTTTGAGTACATCGATGTAAAATGTGATTTCCGTCGCCAGGGAATAGCCGAGAGCTTTGAAAGCTCGTGTTCTCTCTCTCCTTCTCTAGTCCGAATTCCGTACGAAATTGTAACTTTCGTTAGAGACCGAGTATCTCTTCTATTATGTATATATCGTGTAGACACAGAGTCGACAAATATTGGGCGTAAAGCAAAGCTGTAAACAAGTGCCCCTCGCGCTACACCGCAAGAAATTTTCCAAGATGTCTGAAGTAGAGTGAGCAAATAATTGTCAGACCCGCGAGACCAGAGAAAAATTCATAATTTTTTTATCGAGGATCTTGGACATTTTTGTCTAACCAAAAACCCTTTGAATTGGTTTTATAAATCGGTGATGGTGATCTAATTAGAGCTTTTACAATTTTTACAGCGAAACTTTTACAATATTTACTTCTGAGACTTTGACAATTGTTATTTTTTAGGCGAAGTTTAAAAATTGTCAAAGTCTCAGAAACAAAAACCCCGCAAATTGGACACTTGCACATTCTTTCCTTATCTTTATCCATAGTTCACACAACTTCCTTTATCATCAAAGTATGCCGATCAAATTTGGCTTCCTCACAAAGGAAGCTTTGTTAACTACCGAAAAACATGAGTAATGAATGTCACAATTTTCCAAATTCTTTCAAATATACTTTTTGCCAAATTTTGATTTTTGCCAAATTCAATAGTGAACAACCTTGATCACTATTTTGAGCGTGTACAAAATTTCAGTGAAATATCTCGCAAATAGCCGAAGTTAGAGTACGCTATTTAAAAAAATAACTAAATTTGATAAAATTTCAAGAATTCGATCGATTTTCGCGGAATTTAACAACGAACATCCTCGATAGCTATAACAGCTCTCTGCAAAGTTTTAGTGCAATATCTTAAAAATTGCACAGCAATTTTGAAAAAGAGCGTTTACGCTATTATTCAAAAAATTAAAAACTTCATAAAATTTTAATCCTTCAATGGATTTTTGCCAAATTCAATAACGAACAACTTTGATAGCTGTACTTGTTTCTTAAAAAGTTTCACTGCAATATATTAAAAATTGTGCAAGTTAGAGCGCTTACGCCATTTTTCGAAAAATTCAAAATATGATAAAAATTTAATCTTTCGATCGATTTTTGTGAAATTTGATACCAAACAACATTAATAGCTATACAATTTCTGTACAAATTTTGAGTGCAATATCTTGGAAATTGCGAAAGTTCGAGCGTTTACGCCATTGTTGCAAAAATGAAAAAATTCGATAAAATCTGAACACCCGTTATAATTAGAACAAAGAAATTTCATAATAAACGGCAATTCGTGCTGGACAAGTATGCCAAATTTCAGGTCGATATCTCGAAGCGTTCTTGAGCTATTAATTATTTACATCAAAAATTCAGAATACACACACACAGAAACACACACGCGCATCCATCCGGACATTGTTTTTAAATATGATTCCACTATTTTTTGGGACATTTTGAACACGTTGGAATAAAAATCTCGAAGAAAAAAATTTCCGAAAAAAGCTTCCTTTATGAGGAGGCAAAATTGTAAAAGCCTCGTACATTCTGAACGTAAAAACGAAAAGAAAATTTAATTGAACATGTCGACGAAATCCAGAATGAGGAATAATGCATTCGCATGAAAATCTCGAGAGAAATGTTGCACGGAAATAAAACATTATTTGTTTATAATAAATCATTTTAACCCTTTTTAATGTACCAAAGATTTTTCGAATATGGAGTAAAAGCATAATCATTTGACAGTCTTTTATTGCATTAAAGAACGTGGCATACATTTTTTGCAAACCTTCCACTAAGGTAAATGTCCCAATTATTGAACACTATCTTGTATTTTTATTATTTTTCATTCATCTGCATGCATTTACTTATTTATAAAAATTTCATTACATATATGGAACTTTTAGCTACCGAAATTTTACCTTGCTTATGCAAAAAAAGCTTCAATTAATAGAGAAAAAAATTATTTAATCAGCAACGGTGACCCGATTTGACGTCTCGTGGTAACTGCTTATCCTTTTTGCTAAGACGCGCCGCTTCATGCGTAAGGGCATAAAAAATTCAAAAACTGTCGCATCTCAAAAAGGCTCAAAAGTAAAGGCGTTTCAGGTTCCTCAGGAAATTTATTACAAATAACAATTGAAAAAAAAAATTTAATTAATTATTTGTTAAAAAATACGGTGTTCGATCATTGGGACATAGAAAATGCAGTGTGTCCCAATTATTGAACACTCGAATTCTCCAAGATGGCGTCATTTAACCCATCAAAAAAACGAGACAGTTAACGTGTGACAGATCGTGTGAGTCGGATTTATTCAAACAAAAACTGTAAGTTCCTGAATAAACTTACCTTTACTCTTTTAATAACAACTCTAAGATCGTCAAATATATTTTGTATTTGTATTTTCGTGCAATAAACATAAAAAGAAAAGTGAAAAGAGAATATAACCTAAATGTAACCTAAAAATACGAATGTAATGTTCAATATTTTTTGCTCTCCGATATTTCAGTCGAAAAACAAGAAAACTGCGACAAAATCGAACAAAAACAGAACATAAAAACGAGGAAGCTGAAAATAAAAATAAAATAAAGTTCGAGTGTGAAAAGCAAAAATAAACCAAATGCGAATGAACCAAAAACCTGTCAAAAGAGACTAAATACATATTTTTGTATTTTTACATGATTAATAAAAGATTATTCATGTGTTTGATTTTGCTTTTATATCTTAATATTGTACCCAAAATAATATTTTCAGAACGGAAAAAGAATTCTCGAGAGTGTTCGATAACTGGGACATGCCTGTTCAATATTAAGGACATAGGCACTTCCAGTGTTCAATAATTGGGACATTTGCATGCTTCACATTGTTAATCTTTTTTTTCATTTGAAATCATTTAAAAATAATTTAAAGGATGATTTTTCAAAAGTAAAAATATCAAAGTATCATTTGAACATGAAAGCGATGGTTTTTTTTTTATTTTATATTTTTTTCTCACCGTATTCAATCCCCAGATCCTTAGCTGTTCAATAATTGGGACATTTACCTTATACAGATCAATTAAAAATGAAGTGCCCGTTGATTTTTTTCCACGCATAAAATAAGAACGAAACGATTTCATAAGCGGTAAGTTTTCCTTTTGTATGATTTTCTATTATTTTCTATAATAGCGAGCAACAAGTTTTGGTCTTCGTTTATAAATGTGATTTTTCTGCTTCGAGCCAATTTTTGCCGGAACAAAAACGGTCACGTACTATTTGTCCACCTGCTTAAACAAGGCTTCAGCAGAAACTTTTTTTTCCATCCCTATTTTCCCTGCCTACGTGGTTATTTTTTCCTCTAATTATTTCATGCGGTAAGGCGAGAGCATAATTCGCTCACTCGAAAAACGTACAGGAAGAGTTTCGTCGGACGACGGAAAGGGAAGCAATGTTCCGACGATGTGTGTTTGTCGATTGAACTTTTCTCACCTTCTCCAACTTGTCCGTGCCGGAACCACCACGGTGTTGATTTTCCAGTTTTCCTCTGTACGCGTGCTCTTCATCTACTTGCCTTTTCTCAACGTCGAGCCAGCGTTAATTAATGTAACTCAACGAGTAATATGAGGATAATTACTTTGCTCGAGTGGCCCCACGCCACGCTCGGTTCACGGTCCAAAAGTTTGCTCGTTATCGAAAGCTTCCTCGTCGGGTTATGCCTGTTTCCCGACCGCACAACAACGATTTTGCCGCATCACATGTACTGTAACATTAACAAACATACCCCACGTTATTATTCTCTTCTCGTCATACATTGTACGCTTAAGTTTGTGCAGAAAAAATGCCAAAAGTCCACCGCAATAAACGAAACGACAAAAATATCAATTACATTCTTAAGGAGGTCTAGAGAGGTCATTTTGAGCATTTTGTCGATCTCGAAAAAAAAAAAAAAACTTGCAAATCGGAAATTTGCACATCGCTTCCTCAGTATTTTTTCGTATTTACAAATCCTCTTCTATGAGGAAATGTTAGTAAATTTTAGTAAATTTTAGCTGTCACAGGTATGGCTTCCTCATGGAGGAAGCTCTGTAAATACGCAAAAATACTCTGGAAACGATGATGTGCAAATTTCCGATTTGCAAGTTTTTTTTACTACCTCTGGTTATCGGAGTAATAAAACGGCAGCTTTTTATCGTACAATTTTCGATCAAACTTTATTTTGAAAATTTCAAAATTGCATAAAATTTGTACGGTTTAAGCGATTTTTGCGCAATTGAATACCAAGTAACTTTTTCCATTAAACTGACATTATAGAAATTTTGAGCTTGATACAACGAAATATGTGCAAGCTAGAGCGATAATGCGCTTTCCCAAAAAATTAAAAATTTTATAAATTACGAACTCCCTGAGGAATTTTCGCGAAATTCAATATCAACAATATTTTCCACTCAAACTATCGGTATAATTTTTTTTTAACCTGATATCGTAAAATTTGCGGACGCTAGAGCGATCAAGCTTTTTCTTTGAAAATTTCAACATCGCATAAAATTTGCACGGCTCAAGCGATTTTTGAAAAATTGAATACCAAGTAACTTCTTTCATTAAACTACCATTATCAAAATTTTGAGCGTGGTATCACGAAATATGTGCAAGCTAGAGCGATCACGCGCTTTTTGCAAAAAATTCAAAATTTTATAAATCACGAACCCCTTGAGCGATTTTCGCGAAATTCGATAGCAATAATCTTTAGCACTCAAACTATCTGTATAATATTTTTTAACCCGATATCGCAAAATTTGCGAACGCTAGAGCAACCACGCCCTTTTTTTGAAAATTTAAAAGTCGCATAAAATTCGCACACGTCAATGAATTTTTGCAAAATTCATAACAAACAAAGGGGCTGTAGAGCTCAGCTTATGTGCGAAATTTCGGCTCGCTACTCCAATGTGGTCTTGAGATATAAATGTTCAAATTTTTCAAGGCGGCGACACACATACACACACACATACATACATACATACATACATACATACATCCGGACATTTCAAAAAAATATGATTTCTCGATGTTTTAGGACATTTTGAACATACTGACATGGAAATCTCAAACAAAAAATGTGCACGAAAACGAAGCTTCCTCCATGAAGAAGCAAAAAACAGTGGTTTTTCAATTTTTTTTACAACATATTTATTTATATATTTACAATGAACCAAAATTTTTTCGAGAAAAAAAATGAAAATTAAATAAGTTATAGGCTGGTAAACTTGGGTTCAATCATGGTGGAAGGTTCTTATGATTCGATCACGATGGAATTGTACTTCAGACATAATGAATTCATACAAATTTCACGAATAAAATCTATGTTACCTTCTAAAAACACAGTTAATTCAATGCTGTCGTTTCTTTTAGAATTATTTCCCGCAGAATTATTGTCATTTCTTGAAAAAATATGTTTGTCCATGTATGATGAAGTAATAAAATGTGTTTACAAAAATGCTCCCGAATTGATTCAACGCTTTTGGATAGAAGATTAGTTGTTTATCATATTTTTTCAACGCCGATTGTCGCTCCAACTTTTTTTTCTTAACTCTATTCATTTTCCAAGAACTCACGCGAATTTGTGAAACAAAGTATTAACAGGAATTTCCAGCTGCGAGATTACACGTCAAGATTTTTCAATGATTCTTGACACTTCCGGTCACGATTGAGGACACGATTATTATCGTACGATTATAATCTCGTTTAATTGACTTTAAACCCTTTCAGTCATCCAATACAAAATTACAAAAAAAAAAACTATTAATTAGTAAGAATGTCGTTAGAGCCGCTACCTCGAAGAAAATGAAAAAAAAAATTGCACAGTGGTGGCTGCCTGAACAAAAAAAGGCGAGTTTCGACTATTTTCATAGTTTTAAATTTTTTTACAATAGTAAAAAAAATTATTTTGATACAAAAGTGGTAGGGGCGATAGAGTTATACATGGAAGATTGGTAAAAAATTTGAAACAAATCGGTTAAGTAGAGCATGAGATATCATGTCAGTCATGTTGAGAAAAGTAGTTTTCAGAAAAACGTCTATATAGTCCTATTTGCGTAGTTGCTGCGTCACTAAAAGGGCTATAACTCCGTAAATTACTTATATTAAAAAAATTATTTTCGAGGATACATTCTTAAAGGTCTAAACTTTAAGAATATGCAAAAAAAATGATTTTTTCAAAATTCTAGACCAGAATACCCCTTTAAAGTTACACTCCAACGTGACGGGCGTAGTTGCTGCATCACTAAAATAGCTATAACTCCGTAAATTATTGGAAATTAGAAATTTACTTTCGAGAATCTATTCTTAAAGGTCTTAACTTTAAAAATATGCGTAAAATATGATTTTTCCATAATTCTAGACCAGAATACCCCTTTAATATTATGCTCTGACGCGACGGGTGTAGTTGCTGCGTCGCTAAAATAGCTATAACTCCGTAAATTATGTGAATTAAAAAGTTTTCTTTCGAGAATATATTTTTAAAGGTGTAAACTTTGAGAAAATGCAAAAAAAAATGATTTTTCAAAATTCTAAACCAGACTACCCCTCTAAAGTTACGCTTTGACATGACGAGTGTAGTTGCTGCGTCACTAAAATAGCTATAACTCCGTAAATTATTGGAAATTAGAAATTTACTTTCGAGAATCTATTCTTAAAGGTCTTAACTTTAAAAATATGCGTAAAATATGATTTTTCCATAATTCTAGACCAGAATACCCCTTTAATATTATGCTCTGACGCGACGGGTGTAGTTGCTGCGTCGCTAAAATAGCTATAACTCCGTAAATTATGGGAATTAAAAAATTTTCTTTCGAGAATATATTTTTAAAGGTGTAAACATTGAGAAAATGCAAAACAAAATGATTTTTCAAAATTCTAGACCAGACTACCCCTCTAAAGTTACGCTCTGACATGACGAGTGTAGTTGCTGCGTCACTAAAATAGCTATAACTCCGTAAATGATTAAAATTAAGAAGTTTTCTCTCGAGGATATATTCTTAAAGATCTAAACTTTCAGAAATTGCAAAAAAATGATTTTTTCAAAATTCTAGACCAGAATATCCCTTTGAAGTTACGTTCTGACGTTTATAGCTATTTTAGTGCTACGTCAGTAAAATAGCTATAACTTCGTAAATAATTGGAATTAAAAAATTCTTCTTCGAGGATATATTCTTAAAGGTCTCAGCTCTAAGAAATTAAAAAAAAATTGATTTTTTCAAAATTCTTGACCAGGATACTCCCGCAAACAAATAGTCGTTCAAGTTTCAAATGTCGCCACGATTCTTATTATTTTTTAATATTTCAATATCTGAATCAAAAGTAGTCCGATATCCTAAAATCTGTTCAAAATTGAGAAAAAATCAAACTTCCAGACCCTCTTTAATCAACGTTTTTTGAACTATTATAACAACGTCTCTTCTTCCAATTGCCGCACATAGATTTATCTCGATTATCAAAAATCGTTTGTAATAATTTACCCAACTATTTTGAATCATCCTGTAGGATGTATGCAGTGATTTTCGTGTCGAGAGAAGGAAAGCTTAAAAAAGAAGACTTCTGGACGTGAGGAGAGTCGAAAGACCACATCACTCGTCAGTCGACGGGATCGTCCGGCTGTAAAATATAAGAGTAAAGCACCATATACACCTGGCATATATCCAGAAAAGATGGACCAAGCGTCTGGAGTCTTATTCTTTTATTTCTCGCGTTTTCGAGGATTTACGATCGAATGTGTGCTCAAAAAAAAATAAAGTAAAGAACACGCACACACCGTTTTCCCGAAAGCACAATAAAAATCTCTCTCCTCGGACGGATAACACGATTCGAATTGTCCGCGTATAATTCATCATTCGTTTCACTAGCGACAGTTATAGCATACATTTTACGAGGAGCCATTGCTTGCCATTGCCGTTTCCGCGTTCTTGGCTCGCAAAAAAATCTATATAACGCTTTCCAGGAGAGATCGAGGGAGAGAAATGAACGACCGAGGAATACGCGCGTGAACGTACGAACGTACTTTCCACGAGACTTAAGGGTACATTCACAATCGAAAGAAATTGAGAACAAAAAATTATTTTCTATAATTATTAATTTTTTAATTTATTAATATAGCACGGGATGGACGAAAGACGATTTTTCGATATTTTCATGATTTATTCTCAATTTGCAAAAATCAGGGATTCCGAAAATTTCGTTAAATTTGTTTAGAGAGAATGAGGATGATTTTTTGAAGAATAATGACGACTAAATTGAGAAATTGAATGATGTATTGTGCATTGCGATAGCATAGCAATTAGACTTTTTTTATTACTTGTGAATAAACCTTAATGAACAAAAAAAAGCGTGAGAGAAAGAGAGATGAAAGAACGTAGGAAGAAGTAAAGAGCGGGGTAGCTTTTCTGTGCTATATGGGGTGGAAGTTGCTACGGTGTAGAGTACGAGAACGAGGTATAGCCTACAGACAATCCAATCGCAATAGAGTATAAGTGTTCGGGTGTAAAACCTTACGATGGCACGACCTCGATTACTCGAGCCGGATTTGTCACAGCCTTCAGTACAATTCCAATCTTTCTCTCTCTCTCTCTCTCTCTCTCTCTCTCTCTCTCTCTCTCTCTCTCTCTCTCTCTCTCTCTCCTTCGCTGCACACGCACACACACACAATCACACGCAAAAATATTAGTGTGACTAATTTAATCTAATTTAAGAAAAAAATCACGATTGTCAGTGTCATTAAAAAAAATAATACAATTTAAGGCGGTATTCTGATCTGGAGACATACATTTTGAGCATTTTTGTCGAGCTCGAGAGAAAAAACCAAAAACATTTTTACCATTCTTTTTTTTACAATATATTTATTAATATTTTGACAATAAATAAATAAAAATTCGAGAAAAAAAATGAAAATTAAATAAGTTGTAAGATGGTAAAGTTGGGCTAAAAAAAGGGGTGTGCTGGTTGACAGCATGGCAACCTCTCTAGTCATCCGATAAAAAATAAATAAAAAAGTTTCTCGATTAGTAAAAATGAAGTTAAAGCCCCTACCTCTGGTAAAACGGAAAAACAAAATTTCGCAAAATGGCGGCCGCCTGATAAAAAAAGGCGATTTTCGACTCTTTTTTCATGGTTTTTAATTTTTTTACAATAGTAAAACAAATAATTTTAATACAAAAGTAGGGGCGATAGAGGGTTACACATAGAAGTAAATCAAAAACTTGTGAAAAGTGGTTTTGAGAAAAATGTCTATACTCCGATTTGCGTAGTTGCTGCGTCACTAAAATAGCCATAAATGCGGAAATAATTGAAATTTAAAAATTTCCTTTCCACGATATATTCTTAAAGGTCTAAACTTTAAGAATATACAAAAAAAAATTATTTTTCCAAATTCTAGACCAGAATACCTGGTGACACGTCCAAAGGCCAACGACAAAATATCTAACGACAAATGACCGACGATAAAATATCAAAATGACGAAATATCTAACGTCAAAATATCTAGCGTCAAAATATCTAACGTCAAAATATCTAGCGTCAAAATATCTATACGACGAAATATCTATACGACACAATAACTAGCTTTCTTTGTTTTGATACGTCCTCCCGAGAACCGGTTTGCTTTCATCCATGGAGAACATTTTAATTATCGGTTGCTGTGTGTGGGATAAATATCTTGTATGGATACACACAAAACTGGAACTACAGATCGACGTTGGATTTGGGTGTGTGTGTGTGTGTGTGTGTGTGTGTGTGTGTTTATGATTTTAGTCGTCGTTAATAAAATTTGTTCTGTACTTAATCAGTTGCCATTCTCCTTTCGTAAAATGATAATGATAATCATGTTGATGTAATATGGTGATCATGGTATAATATGATGATGTAAAACGATAATGATGATGATGTGATATGGTGATCATGGTGTAATATGATGTAAAATGATCATGATAGTGTAATATGATGTAAAATGATGATGATGTAAAATAATGATGTAAAATAATAGTGTAATATGATGTAAAATGATGATGATAGTGTCATATGATGCAAATAAGTAAATGTAAAAGATTCAAACAATTAAATGTATTTTGTTATTGGCCTTTAGTCGTGTCACCCAAACCAAACTCTACATGTGAGGCTTATATTTATTTTGGATTTTATATTTTGACGCTAGATATTTCGATTTTAGATATTTTTACGCTAGAAATTTTGACGTTAAATATTTTGTCGCCTAGATATTTTGTCATCTAGATATTTTGCCGGTAGATATTTTGTCGTCGGCCTTTTGTCGTCGGTCTTTTGGTTTTTGGCCTTTGGACATGGAACCGAATACCTCCTTAAGGAATCGAAAATACGAAGAATAGAAATTTCACATCTGTTTAACACAAAATGTAATTTTTTTTATGACGATGCAGTAGAGTTCCTCTAGTGATAGTTTGGACACCAGACTATCAACCGCTGATTATTAATGCCATTTGGTCGGCCAATGGTAATGGCCAAAGAAGGCAAATAGATTTGAAATGAATCTTTCCAATAGTTCATTCAATCTGTTATTATTATCTGTTATTATTTTTATTGTTATTTAATTATGATTACCGAATGATAATGTTAATTAAATAACAACAAAAGTCTTTTTGGAATATATCCAATTGGTGGAAAAATCATTGTACCATTGAATAATGGTACAATGATTTCTCTACCATTAACACTACATTATTTGATTGAAAAATTTATTATGGATATAAATGCATATCCGTGGATTTATAATTTAAAAAAAATAGTAGATTCACTGTACATTTGTGTAATAAACGAAGGTCATTTGTGTCTTACGTATACATCTGTGTATTAAAAAATTATTTGGATTTATTGATTGAAAGATTGATTTAATACCATCAATTTCCGAAGATTGGAGCACAATTGTACGTTTGCAAAAATATTAAATTAAAAACTTTTAATTCATAATCTTCAATCTTCAATTTTGATATTCGAAATTGACAGATTGAAAATTTAAAGTGAAAATTTGAAATAGTTTTTCTTAACTGCACGCTCGAAGCTATTTATAGGACCTACGAAATATATTTCTATGAAAATTCTCAATTTCACAAAGTAAGAATATAATTTCGTAAATTTTTGACATGTTTTGAAAATACTGGCTTCAAATTGGCAAATAAATATTTTCATGAGAACAAAGCTTTTTCTATAAAGAAGCGAAAGATAGAAAAAAATCGTTCAAAGGATTGTGCAGGAAAATAAGTAGTTCGTTCCCTGCATTCAGTAGTTAAAGTTTGTGAATGATCGATAAATTCGATGGTCGAGACAAAGAAGCAAAGAAAACTTCTCTGGTCTTCGCGTTTTCCCGAAACTGCCGAGCGTTACGATTGTCGTTTTTCTCTCCCATTCTCGGTCTTCTTTTCGATCTGTGAAAAGTCTCTCGGAAAGGCAGTTACCGGGCACTAACGAGCTCAGCAACACCATACAGCTCGGAGCAGTTACCACCACGTGTCGCTGTAATATCCTCGATGGCACTGCAAAATTCCCTCTCGTTTTATTTCTCCCTCCGTTCGTCCCTCTCTTGCTGCTATTTGCCGTAAAAGTTTTGTACGCGCTTTACCAAATCGTAGAAAATAATTTGATATGATTAGAGTCTCCCGCGACTGAACGCGCGACAGATTGAGACTAAAAAAGAGAGGAGAGGAGAGGAGAGGAGAGGAGAGGAGAGGAGAGGAGAGGAGAGGAGAGGAGAGGAGAGGAGAGGTGAGGAGAGGAGAGGAGAGGAGAGGAGAGGAGAGGAGAGGAGAGGAGAGGAGAGGAGAGGAGAGGAGAGGAGAGGAGAGGAGAGGAGAGGAGAGGAGAGGAGAGGAGAGGAGAGGAGAGGAGAGGAGAGGAGAGGAGAGGAGAGGAGAGGAGAGGAGAGGAGAGGAGAGGAGAGGAGAGGAGAGGAGAGGAGAGGAGAGGAGAGGAGAGGAGAGGAGAGGAGAGGAGAGGAGAGGAGAGGAGAGGAGAGGAGAGGAGAGGAGAGGAGAGGAGAGGAGAGGAGAGGAGAGGAGAGGAGAGGAGAGGAGAGGAGAGGAGAGGAGAGGAGAGGAGAGGAGAGGAGAGGAGAGGAGAGGAGAGGAGAGGAGAGGAGAGGAGAGGAGAGGAGAGGAGAGGAGAGGAGAGGAGAGGAGAGGAGAGGAGAGGAGAGGAGAGGAGAGGAGAGGAGAGGAGAGGAGAGGAGAGGAGAGGAGAGGAGAGGAGAGGAGAGGAGAGGAGAGGAGAGGAGAGGAGAGGAGAGGAGAGGAGAGGAGAGGAGAGGAGAGGAGAGGAGAGGAGAGGAGAGGAGAGGAGAGGAGAGGAGAGGAGAGGAGAGGAGAGGAGAGGAGAGGAGAGGAGAGGAGAGGAGAGGAGAGGAGAGGAGAGGAGAGGAGAGGAGAGGAGAGGAGAGGAGAGGAGAGGAGAGGAGAGGAGAGGAGAGGAGAGGAGAGGAGAGGAGAGGAGAGGAGAGGAGAGGAGAGGAGAGGAGAGGAGAGGAGAGGAGAGGAGAGGAGCGGAGAGGAGAGGAGAGGAGAGGAGAGGAGAGGCGAAGAGAGGAGAGGAGGCAGCAACCACGGCTTGTGCAATTGCGCTGCACCAAACACGAACATTTTATCGTACATGGAGAACGATATAGGATAACGGAAAGAGCAATATCCTGTCGAGGGATAATTACGCGACAACGAATAGTTCGAACGTGGGACACATCCTTCGGGTTCTTTTTCTTCTTAACTCCTTATCACTTCCTCTTTGGATCACACATTAATTTTACGGTCCATCTGTATCCGCACAGAAACAAATTACCACATTACCGCATGAAGACATCGACAATATCAAAACAAACGATGTCAATGGTGGATATTCAAAGAAAAAAATTAATTAGGACGGTTCAATTATAGTGGAAGATTTTTTTCATTCGATCACGATGGAATTGTACTTCAGACAATTAATACAAATTTCACGAATAAAGTCTATGTTACCTTTTAAGAACAATTAATTCAATACTTTCGGTTCTTTTAGAATTAATTCCCGCAGAATTATTGTCATTTCTTCAAAAAATATATTTGTCTATGTACGATGATGTAATGAAATGTGTTTACATGTAAAAATCATGCTCCCGAATCGATTCAACGCTTTCGGACGAGATAAGATTACTTGTTTATCATATGTTTCAAACACCGATTGTCGCAGCAACTTTTTTGTTTTTTTAACTCTATGCATTTTCCGAGAAGGCACGCGCAATTGTCGAACACGCTTTCAATACGAATTTTCAGCTGCGAGATTACACGTCAAGATTTTTCAAAGATTGACACTCTCGATCACGATTGAGGACATGATTCGTCATACGATTATAATCTTGTTCAATTCCCTCTAAACATTTGATAAAAAATTATTCATTGAATCGCACAATATGTCCGATCGCTCATTCCCAAACATTATGATCATCGTTTATTTATATATTTAAGAAAATCATACGCTGATCAAAGTAGTTCGCTCACGACGTGGCCCAGCATGGAATTTTTTTACCGTCGATTATTTTACTCAAGCCGATATCAGAAATTGATAATATTCCTTATCGATCGGTTTCATCGAATAAAATTAAGTCCTCAATGCACAATCAAGCGGGAGCCTCGAAAGATTGCGCGATAAATTGCTTCACAATTGTGATATTGTTCTTTTTTCGTTTTTTACGTATGATAATATCGTTCTATTTCTGTCATATTAAATTTCAATAATTGACGATGTTATATAACTATTTTAGTGACGCAGCAACTTCACCCGTTACGTTGGAGCCCAACTTTAAGGGAGTATTCTGGTCTAGAATTTTAAAAAACAATTTTTTTATATTCTCAAAGTTTAGACCTTTAGGAATATATCCTCGAAAGAAAATTTTGATATTCCAATAGTTTACGAAGTTATTGCTATTTTAGTGACGCAGCAACTACGCCCGTGACATCGTAGCAAATTGGACTATAGGCTTTCTTTCAAAAGCTACTTTTCTCAACACGGCTGACATGATTTCTCAAATTTTACTCGATCGATTTACTTCAAATTTTTTACCAATCTTCAATGTACGACGCTCTATTGGCTCTACTAATTTTGTATAAAAATCAATTTTTTTTACTAGGGTAAAAAAATTAAAAATTAAGAAAAAAGAGTCGACAACGTTTTTTTTTGTTCAGGCAGCCGCCATTTTGCGAAATTTTTTGTCCATTTTCTCCGAAGTAGTGGACATTATAACGACATTCTTACTAGTTAAGAAACTTTCTTTAAATTTGTTATCGGATGACTAGAAAGGTTGCAATCGTGTCGACTAGCGCACCCCTTTTTTACCTCTAACTTTCCCAGCTCATAACAAATTTAATTTTCATTTTTGTCTGGGTTTTTTTTTTAATTTATTGTCAAAATATTAATAAATACGTTGTAAAAAAAGAATGGTAAAAATATATATATTTTTTTTTATCGAGCTCGATAAAACACTCAAAATGTACACGGAAAAATTATGAAGTCTGAAGATATGACGTTTTTATGCATATGGGGTATTCCACACTGATTCGACCTGAGTCTGACCCTTCACCTCTTCGATTTTGTCCACGATTCTTATGGTTTTGTAGTGCCTTTGAAAAGCGCACAGGGTTTCTTTCTGATTTTTTTGGAGCTATTTGACTTGACTATAGATGTACAAACAAATTTTTTTAAGCCCAAATTAAAAAATCTTTAAAAAATCACAAAAATTCCTTTTGTTATATGCAACATTTCAAGCGTTAAGTAAAAGTGGGCAGAATTTTCCTTCTCCTTATAAGAAGCCTTTTTGAAAAAAAATTTCGAAATAATAGAAAGAAAAACCTGAATTGAGTGGGCCCTTAACCAAACATTTTTTTAAATACCTTCAATTCAAATCATTCCAAAAAAATTCGAAAAAAATCTTGAGTGCTCTTCAGAGGTACTAAAAAACCATAAAAAATTGCGGACAAAATCGGAGAGATGAAGAGCCAGACCCAGGTCGAATCCTCGTGGAATGTCTCATGTACGGTATGTTAAATTTCATGTGTGCAGTAATATTCCAATAAATGGAGTAATAGGCCAATGTAAATTTTAATTTTCAGAGTTTATTCTCTTAATTTCAGTAACAAGTATATTAAATTTAAAGACATTTTTTACAGCATATGTCTCTAGACCAGAATTCCGCCTTAATTTTATTTCGTGCCACGTTAGTCCCTCCTCTACTCCGGATATTGGTGAAAATCTACGCAGTACAGATGCGTATCTAAATTTAACCCGAGGCAATTTTGCTTAGATTTTCTTATTACATAAAATAGCCCGTATCTTCCACTTTATTCCTGGTGAATACACAGAGTCTTCGTATAAGAGGTATTCCCGCTCAACGGGACCCCCTTTTAGGCCAACTTTTTTCGATTTTCTTGAAACTCGAGTGTGTTTTAGTGTTGCCTGAAAGTATATTGTACACCAATTTTCAGATCTCTAACTATAATACTCTTTGAAATACACCAAAAGTTATATTTCAAACTGTTTGCGTATTCAACGCTTCGGAGCTTTGGCACGCCGCGAAATAAAATCGAAAAAATTCTTTAACAATAGCTTTCGGTCGGAAATTTCCTGCGCTTTTCGAAAAAAATATCAGCGATGCCAAAAAAAAACGAATTCATTCAAATTTCGGCCCAAAACCGATAAAATTGATTTACAAATAAAGAGCATAATTTAATTCGGTGGAACAATTTTTTGCATGTTTTGTATATATCTGAGAAGTCACGATATAAATTTCAAATTGGAACTCACATCCGTTTACTAATGCCAAGTCTTTTAGTGGGATAAAAATTCTTAAATATCGTGTTTTTCGTATTCAACAGGTCCCTGATGTATTATATAGCGTTTTTTTAATAAATTTTGAATTTAGTAAATTTATTAAATTAATTTAATTAAATCTATTAAATTTTGAATTTAACAAATTTATTAAATTTTGAATTTAATAAATGTATAAAATTCGAAATTCGTTAAAAAAACTGTATAATATATCAGAGAACTGTTGAATACGAAAAACACGATATTTAAGAATTTTTATCCTACTAAAACTCTTGGCATTAGTAAACGGATGCGAGTTCCAACTTGAAATTTATATCGTGACTTCTCAGATACATACATACAAAACATGAAAAAAATTGTCCCCCTGAATTAAATTATGCTCTTTTTTTGTAAATCAATGTTTTCGGTTTTTGGCCGAAATTTGAATGAATTCGTTTTTTTTCGAAATCGCTGATATTTTTTTCGAAAAGCGCAGGAAATTTCTGATCGAGAGCTATTGTTAAAGAATTTTTTCGATTATATTTCGCGCCGTGCCAAAAGCTCCGAAGCGCTGAATACGCAAAAAGTTTGAAATATAACTTTTGGTGTATTCCAAAGAGTATTATAGTTAGAGATCTGAAAATTGGTGTACAATATACTTTCAGGCAACACTAAAACATACTCGAGTTTCAAGAAAATCGAAAGAGGTCGACCGAAAAGGGGGTCCCGTTGAGCGGGAATACCTCATACATATATACAAGCGGAGCGGCACTTTACGCAGTGATATCACAAAAGAGGGCCAGAGGTAAAAATGTGAACGAAAGAAGGTAGATACGGCAAAGAGGACTCTACGGGCGAAGCGTCAGAGAAGCGGGTGGATGGTTGCAATTTCGTTAAACCTTTAGCACGCAGGAGGGCATCTCCTGCCTCCACTTTTACATGGCAACTACCACCAATGTGCGTTCCATATTGAGTGGAAAAGTTAAACGCGAGACAGAGGCGACCGAGAGGAATGGGACTGAATTGGCGAGAAGAGATTTTTGCGACGAGAAGAATGCTCATGACGGGCAAAAAGTGCAACGCTATCCAAGCCAGAAGCGGAGTAGTCGCAAAGTCAATTGCTCATAGTTGTTCGTTGGTCCGATCCTTCACAGGAGTGATGAGAATAGCTTCTCGGACTTTTCCATTAAAGCGTCGGAAGACGCACTTTGGATTGCGAGCCTTATTAAATTGTAACAATTTTAATTAGAAACCATCTCTTTACGCTCTTATCTTCATCTCTCTCTCTCTTCCTCTCTCTCCCTCTCCCTCTTCGTCCTTGTTATCGTCGTCTTTGAGCTTGTTCCTTTCGCGTCTTAAGCTCGCTTCTTGTGCCTTCAACACCCCCGTTTCTCCTTTTTCAAGTAGCAGCTTATGCATTTAACGCTGTGAGCTCTCTTTGGCAACAATGCGAGAGAAAAATGAAACGAGATGAGTGGACGACGACGATGGAGAATGAAAAATGGTGGGCGGGGAAAATCAGTTGAAGGCAGAAAATCCTGCCAAATCTCAATATTTTATGATTAAGTTTTTAGTTACTTGAATTATTTGCTCTGGAAATATCTTGTGTTCGATTTTTTTAACCCTCGCTGGTCACCGCGGGTCAAATTGACCCAAGCTCTCACTTTGACCTCAAATATTTGTAATTATCTGGGCCGAATTATTCAAAATATTTTTTTTTTCTTAAAGTACAATATATTGAGAGCAGGGTTGCAAGTAATGCATTACTTTTTGTAATGCATTTGCATTTTCATTAACCATTAAAATTTAATGATTAATGGAAAATATTACCATTAACCATTAAATTTTTATTTATTTATTTATTCATTTTTTTATTTTCTTATATTCTTGAAAGTGCAAAAAAATAAATAAATAAACAAATAAACAAATAAATAAATAAACGAATAAATTAATAAATTAATAAATTAATTAATTAATTAATAAGAACTTGCTTTATTTATTTATTAATTTATTTATTTATTAATGTATTTATTTATTTTTTGGCACTTTCAAGAATAAAAGAAAATAAATAAACGAATAAATAAATAAATAAAAATTTAATGATTAATGGGAATAATTTTCATTAGCCATTAAAAAAGTAATGATTAATGCATTACTTTTTGATTAAAAATTTTGCAACCCTGATTGAGAGTAGTATTTTTTTGGTAATTTTGAACAATATGTCCGGAAAAATCGTTCAATGGATCGATCTGCAAATTAACAGGGTTACTAGGGATACATTGAGCTGTAAAAATGCCTCAAAACATAAGCCTTCCCATCAATATTAGCAAAGCTGCAGTCGATTTACCAAATCAAGAGAAAAAGTCACTTATTTGTATTTTTTTCAACTCAATATTGAGGGTAGAAAAAAAATGGTTTCTCGAAACTCTTAAAAAAATCTCATAGGAAATTTATTACACTCTTCGAAACTGCCCGATTAATTCCTGTACGACCATTCATTGCTGAGATATCAGTGGTTAAAGACAAAAGGATCCTTTTTCATGCAAATTCGGATATCTCCGTGAGAAATCAACGTAGAAAAAAAATAAAAAAAGGAAATTGAAGCTGGGTAAACAGGCTACCTGGTCCAAGTATTGATTTAGCTGGAAAAAAATTCCAAGCCCGTGGATCAAAAATAAAAAAGTAATAAATTTCCAAAAATTTTTTTTTACGCCATTTCTTAAAATTTTGTAAGAAACGTAGCTCCTAAAAATTTTGGACCATAAGATCTGAATACTAGAATCTTGGAGCTTCAAAATTCTTTTTTATGACCTTGAAACGACCATTTTTCACTGATATACAGTCTGTCGAAAAACACCGAAAAATTTGGAAATTTGTCTTGCTCCCTTAATTTTTGTGAATAGTGTATACCAGTTTTTATTAGCAAATGGATTATTATATTGTAATAAGAACGATTATGATTTACGATGGAATTCTCATCTCTGCTTTAACTAATCCGTTTGTTTGTCAGTCTGCTTTGATAAAAGAATCATTGTTCGATCGTTGGGGGGAAAAAGGCAATCATTATCAGTACCATTCGTTTTTAGTTTATCGTGTGATGTTCGTCAGCTCAATCACAGTTAGAATATGGCTGATAAGAGATTTATCGATCACCGGCTGCTCCAGTTGAAGAGGTTCGTGCTTCCGTGTGTCGTAAAAAAGAAGAACCAGGTGTCTTGAAGATCTTTTCACGATAGATTGAGACATTTTTTTTCGAATTCCAAGTGAGCTCGAAGATTAATTTGCTCTGCACTAACCGTTTACTGACATCAGTGAATGACTGATAAGAAGCAGGTTTACAGAAACTCGAAGTTCCGGGCATTATCCTTCGATTCGCAAAACAAATTCCTCGACTCAGGCAAAACATAGCGATAGGAAATTATCTTTTTCGTGACTCTTGCAGTCGATGTAAGACGTTAATTAATTAATTATCAATTTAATTAATTCAATTTAATTGTATAAATTTGTTTATTGATAAATAATTAATTAAAATTAATTAATTGAGCAACGGTAAAAGAAGAGGAAAAAAAGTCATTGCAACGGGTTTTAATAAATTGAACAATTAATTATCGTTATCGTGCCAATAATGGCAATGTAGGAATATGCAGATAATTACTTTGTATCATTTATTTATGATTTGTGAATCTGATTCTCGAGCGGTGATATAATCCGTAATCTTATCGAGTCATCGACAGATCGAAGGCCAATCTGTACAATCAAGTGGGATGATTTTAGATTCATTTGGTGGGGTATTTCGTATATAAACCGCTTTAATGATACGAAATCTCATTACCCACGGTGTATCGTCATTCGGAACAGTAAGTAACAAGTGCGCTGAATATTGAAAGAGAACGTGAAATTTTTGTTATTGAGCGGTATCCAGAATTTTCCGAATTTTCAGGTATAATCATTTTTTTCATCTGTTTTAATTCAAACAATAATCTCGATTCTGAGCTTAAAAAAGAGTGAAAGTTCTTCATACATCGCCAATAAACCCTTAAAATAATGGTCTGCCACTTCCACTTATTACCTTAAAAGCAAGTAGTAGCTGTGTTTGTGTTGTCTCTCATTAACCCCTTAACTGGTGGTGGAAATGCGTTATATACGAAATTTCTGAGAATTGCAGAACTAAAATTCGTACTCGTGAATTTTCGGGGTCGCTGAGTACGAATCTGTACTCAAAATTTAGAAATTCAAGATGGCGGATCCAATATGGCGGACCGAAAATGCAAAAAGTCGTTCGATGTTAGCAACAATTGGTGCCCGGAGGTTTTCGAGGTCCCTGGTTACAAATCTGCACTCATTTAGAAATTGAATACATATTTATTTCTCACCTCCAGCCTTGGTTCGCTCGTAAAATGATTTTTTGCATTTTTCGTCCGCCATCTTTAATTTCTAAATTTGGAGTGCAGATTTGTAATCAGCGACACCAAAAACTCCGGACTACCAAATTTCAAGTTCATAGTAAAAAAAAATTGTCTACCAGTGAAGGGGTTAAGCCCACAAGTGATAGGTCATCGAAACATGATGATTCGCATAGGACGGTAGTTTTGTTTACGACTCATGCAAATTTTCGGTTTAAGAAAAACATATCTCTGAGTGTGCACGGATAAAAAAAAACCATCGAATATTCGAACGGGTCTGGATACTGCATGATTATCGAAATTTATAATAGAGATATAAGTGTCTCTTAAGTGTATCCAATAAATAAGATATCAGGAGATAGAGTCACGAGTACAAAGTTATATGAAAAAATATATTTAACAAATTCTCATTTATCGTATAGATGAAGTTCTCCTTGGCGTTCCTGATAGCCTTGGTCCTGTCAGGGGCTGTTGACATTCAAGCCGGCCCCATTGACACATCGAGCGAGCTTCATCATGTTTTCGAAGAATTTCTCGCTCTCGTTCCAGTCGAAAAGGTCACGGAAATTTTCATGGAATACGAAACAAACGATCCGCAACTTCAAGCAGTCATTGAATACATGATGAGCGACGATTTCAGAGAACTCGTGAATAGAGTCGAAAGTATCGACGACATCATTAATTTCTACGATTATCTGGCCAAGGCGGGTCTCGATATTTATGGTTTGGTTAATAAGTTGCACGAAGTGATTGATCTACCTCCGCTCGTGCCTCATAAACTCAATGGAAACTTCAAAATCACCGGTGGAGTCGCTGGTCTCATTGCCGATATCAAGGCTGTCCTTCCTATCGATGATATCAAGGCTCTGTATCACGAGAAATTGGAGTCATCACCTGCTTTTGCTGAACTCGTTAAACGTCTTCGTTCACCAAAGTTCCAAAAGCTGATTGATGCACTTCGTGCTAACGAGGAATTCAAAAAGATCGTCAGATTCTGCAAGGAAGCTGGTGTCGATGTCAAAGCTATCATGGATCTTCTAACAACAGTATTTGGTCTTCAATTTCCCGATCACAGATACGTGCTAATGAGTGTCGATGACAAATCCAGCGAGCTTCACCATGTTTTCGAAGAATTTCTCGCTCTCGTGCCAGTCGAAAAAGTCACGGAAATTTTCATGGAATACAAAACAAACGATCAGCAAGTTCAAGCAGTCATGGAATACATGATAAGCGAAGATTTCAGAGAACTCGTGAAAAGAGTCGAAAGTATCGACGACATCATTAATTTCTACGATTATCTGGCCAAGGCGGGTCTCGATATTTATGGTTTGGTTAATACGTTGCACGAAGTGATTGGTCTACCTCCGCTCGTGCCTCATAAACTCAATGGAAACTTCAAAATCACCGGTGGAGTCGCTGGTCTCATTGCCGATATCAAGGCTGTCCTTCCCATCGATGATATCAAGGCTCTGTATCACGAGAAATTGGAGTCATCACCTGCTTTTGCTGAACTCGTTAATCGTCTTCGTTCACCAAAGTTCCAAAAGCTGATTGACGCACTTCGTGCTAACGAGGAATTCAAAAAGATCGTCAGATTCTGCAAGGAAGCTGGTGTCGATGTCAAAGCTATCATGGATCTTCTAACAACAATATTTGGTCTTCAATTTCCCGATCACAGGTACGTGCTAATGAGTGTCGATGACAAATCCAGCGAGCTTCATCATGTTTTCGAAGAATTTCTCGCTCTCGTGCCAGTCGAAAAGGTCACGGAAATTTTCATGGAATACGAAACAAACGATCCGCAAGTTCAAGCAGTCATGAAATACATGATGAGCGACGATTTCAGAGAACTCGTCAAAAGAGTCGAAAGTATCGACGACATCATTAATTTCTACGATTATCTGGCCAAGGCGGGTCTCGATATTTATGGTTTGGTTAATAAGTTACACGAAGTGATTGGTCTACCTCCGCTCGTGCCTCATAAACTCAATGGAAACTTCAAAATCACCGGTGGAGTCGCTGGTCTCATTGCCGATATCAAGGCTGCCCTTCCCATCGATGATATCAAGGCTCTGTATCACGAGAAATTGGAGTCATCACCTGCTTTTGCTGAACTCGTTAATCGTCTTCGTTCACCAAAGTTCCAAAAGCTGATTGACGCACTTCGTGCTAACGAGGAATTCAAAAAGATCGTCAAATTCTGCAAGGAAGCTGGTGTTGATGTCAAAGCTATCATGGATCTTCTAACAACAGTATTCGGTCTCCAATTTTCCGATCACAGATACGTCCTAATGAGTGTCGATGACAAATCCAGCGAGCTTCACCATGTTTTCGAAGAATTTCTCGCTCTCGTACCGGTTGAAAAGGTCACGGAAATCGTTATGGACTACGTAATGAACGATCCCGAAGTTCAAGCAGTCATCGAATACGCAAAGAGCGATGATTTCAGAGAACTCGTACGAAGAGTTGAAAGCATCGACGACGTCATCAACTTTTACAATTATCTTGCGGAGTCGGGTCTCGATATTTATGGTTTGGTCAATAAGTTGCACGGAGCGATTGGTCTACCCCCTTTGATGCCTAATAAGATTGCTAGAAACTTGAAAATCACAGGTGGAGTCACTGGTCTCATTGCCGATATCAAGGCTGTCCTTCCCATCGATGATATCAAGGCTCTGTATCACGAGAAATTGGAATCATCACCTGCTTTTGCTGAACTCGTTAAACGTCTTCGTTCACCAAAGTTCCAAAAGTTGATTGATGCACTTCGTGCTAACAAGGAATTCCGAAAAATCGTCGGTTTCTTCAAGGAAGCCGGTGTCGATATCCAAGCTATCATGGATCTTCTAACAACAATATTTGGTCTTCAATTTCCCGACCACGGATACACACTCGCAAGTCACGACGTTGAAAAAGATCTCCTAGATTTCCAAAATCTACTTCCCATGGAGGAAATAAAAACGATACTTGTGGATTATTTGTCAAATGATCCTGAAATCTACCAACTTGCTGAATATATGGAAACTAATGGGTTCCGTCAGAGGTTGCTAAAAATAGAGGGTATGAAGGAAGCTAAGAATGTTCTGGCTTTTGTACAAGATAGTGGCTTGGACGCTTACACAATTCTGAACAGCATTCATAGACTCGTGAAACTTCCGCCATTTAAACCTGCTTCGCTTGACCAAAGAACCGGTGGAGTACGCGGTTTTGTCGACGATGTTAAGGCTATTCTTCCAAAAAAAGCCATTGAGGAGCTTCATCGCGAAAAAATGGTAACTTCGCCGGCATATGCTCGCCTCGTGAATCGTCTGAATTCTCGCCAATTATATAGCCTTGTTGAGATGGTACGCTCCAAGAGAGAAGCCGGAGTCATTCTCGAGGATTTCGCCGCTCACGGATTCGATATCTCAGCCGGCGTTGATCTTGTATCCAGTTGTTACGGTCTCAAAGCCTTACAACGAGGTGATCTTCAATTTTCAAAGTCAGTGACCAAACTTACCAGTGGCGAGCTCGTTCGGGATCTTGCTGATTTCTTGGCTCTTCTTCCGGTTCAAGACATGATCGACGTATCTATCGAGTATCTGTTCAACGATCTGGAAGTTCAAAATGCCGCAGCATACCTCCAAACCAAAGAGTTTGTGACTCTCGTCACGAATGCAGAACAGAACGACGAGTTTCGTCACTTCGTCGGTTATCTAGATGAATCTGGTTTGCCCGCTGCAACGTTCATCAACATGTTGAATGATTTTTTGGAAATTCCGAAGATCGTGCCATTGCCCAAATCGCTACAAACTCTGAGAACGGGCCAGGGAGTTCGAGGATTGATGGACGATATCGAGGCTCTATTGCCACGCGGACATATCAAACAGATGTACGAGCTGAAGATGAAGTCATCGGAAGCCTTCCGATACTTCATCGAGCATCTTCAGGCCCCGGAGTTTCAGGCTATCGTTGACAAGCTCGCTCGTAACGAGGCGTTTCAAAAATTGGGTTATCGCGCTGCCGAATTGGGTATCAATCTTCAGACCATCGTAGAATTCATGTCGCGAGTCTTCGGCATTGAAGTACCAAAGGATCTATTGCCACTGGCGAGCTTGGCGAAGTCACCGCTTGATCGTGATCTTGAGGAATTCGTGAATTTCGTGCCCATGGCAAAGATCAAAAAAATCGCCACGCGTCATTACATCTTTGACAGTGAATTCAGGAGAGCTTACAAATACGTTTGTTCCGAACAATTTTACAAACTTCTGAGGGTACTTCACAAAATTCCGGAATACAACGAGTTACTAGAGTCCCTCAGGCAGATTGGTGTCGATGTGGACACTCTAATCGCAAAAATTCACAAAGCCATTGGCTTCCCGAAGGAATTGATCAACAATTTCGAGGCCACTTCTTACGGCGTAGCTAGTTTCGTCAGCGAAGTCAAAGCAACTTTACCGATCAAAAGTATCAAGGCCCTGTATCGCAAAAAAATGGAGACTTCGCCGGATTTCGTTCGTCTCGTTAAGCTCATTAGCTCTGCCAAGTTCCAGGCAGTCACCAACGCCCTCTTCGCCGATGAGACCTTCAAACATATTCTACACAAGCTCATGGATTACGGTATCAATATGAAAGCCGTGTCTGACTTCTTTTTCGCAATTTTCGGCATTACGACTCCACCAGGTGTAATACCAACATGGTTGTAAGTCAGCTGATCCCAAGTTTAGAGTTATAGAACCTTATGGCACAGATCACTCAGCAGAATGAAGTTCGATTGAAAAACTCCTGTCAATATGTATGTACATGTATTCTTTTTATGTAGATATAACTGTATTTAATGTTTTTTTTCTCTCTCAATGAATAAAAGAATGAATTACCATGCTATTGATCTATCCTTCGACGATCGGCTGCGTTCCTCAAAGCCTTCCTTCGCATTAATAATCCATCACGGATGCATTCAAGAAGCATCCTAATTTTGACATTAGGGTTTACCCATCATTGATAGAAGAATATCGAGTGAAAGGCAATAAAAAAAAATTGTTAGACCGATCGTGCAAAGCTTACATTGAGGAATGTAGTTATCGCGTTCAATTCGACAATTCGCTTGTTTTTCTTCTTTCACACATTCGGCTCATTTCGGACACGTGCAAACTTTAATCTTTGATCCATAAATAATCACTAAATTCCCGTTTCTTCTAATCATAATGAGAAATTCTCGTGAAAATTCTGCGTGCGGAAATTCGTGGCTGAGCTTCACGTAACGAGAGGCAATAAAATGTTTGCGATCAATCATATGCGATGACAAAATCGGTCGGATAACCTTAAACCGTAAGTTGAACAATATTTGTATGATTTTGATTAATATCGCTGTGTCTATTTGCACTCCAACGTCTCTCTAATATGAGCCAAATTGTCAGCTGGTTTCGAATCAAAAAATTTGATACTAAAAGAGGAGTACGTGTTCCGTATTCTTCAATTTATTTATTGTTTTTGGCACTTAATTAACAGGATGTGATTTTCACAATTTTCTAACGGTCACAATATTCAAGATATCGGAATTAATTATATTGTTTTAAACCAGAGCTGGGCAGTACTTGAATTTTCAAGTACGTGAAAAGTACTTTAAGCATTGTACTTAAATTTTCAAGTACTTTAAAAGTACTTTGAGTATTGTACTTAAAATTTTAAATACTTTTTTGTACTTCAAGTACTTACTAATTTTTTATCAAAATTCGTAATTAACAAAAAAATGTTAGTAATTTTCCCCAAAAAATTAGTATTTAGCGACAAAATATTTCTAATTTTTCTAAACAAATTAGTAATCAGCGAAAAAATATTACCAAGTTTTTTTCTAAATATATTTTTCTAAATTGGTAAGGAAGATGTTACTAATTAATTTAAAAAAAAACAGTAATTTGTAGAAAAGTATTGTGTATATTTACGTGATTGTGTGTATGAATTGAGTCATGGTTATTAGCTCAAACAACTCTATTTAAAAAGTTGTTCTATTTTTTATATTAATAACTGTATCTTTTGAATACTTCACACGTTAGTATTTATTGTATCGAATGTCATACGATATCACATAAGTTATTATTAATACGAAAATTTAAGCAGTACCTATTAAAAATACATTAGTATTTTTTTTATTTATTACTTTTTCCAAAATTAATACAACATTTCTCTACAAATTATTGATTTTTTTCGTTATTTAGCTATATCTTTCTCACTAATTACTAATTCTTGGAAAAAATTAGTAATACGTTATCGTTAATTACTCATTTGTTTGAAAAATTAGAAATGTTTTGTCACTAGTTACTTATTTATTAGAAAAACTAATAATATTTTGCCACTAATTACTAATTTTTTAGAAAAATTAGTAACATTTTTTCGCTACTTACTAATGTTAAAAAAAATTAGTAATATTTTTTTGCTAATCATTCGCTTTTCGAAAAAATTTGATGATAAAAGTAGATAGATTTTTTTTGCCAATCACTGGGTGAGAATATGATATGATACAAAAAGTACTTGAATAAAAATCAAATGAGAATGAGAAATCAAATGTAAGCACTAGAACTTACGGGATATGCCTGAAAACTTGAACAGTACTGAACAGTACTTGAGACTTGGTACTCGATTCTTCAAGTACTTGTACTTGAAGTACTTTAAATCTTAAGTACTTCAAGTAACAATTACGTAGTACTTCAAGTACTGCCGGTACTTGATACTTCAAGTACTTCAAGTACTTGGTACTTCATACCTGAAGTACTTTCCGGTACTTTGCCCAGCTCTGTTTCAAACAAGAGCTAGTTTTCATAGTCCCAGCTTAAAATGGGTTATGGGTTCTCAAAATATTTAATTTAATTGATGGGGAATCGCCTGCCACACGATTTATGGATATTCTTAAGTATTCTCTGGGCCAAATACTACTTTGGAGACTCGTTTAGGCGCTGGTAGATGGATATTCAAAAAATTTAATAATGGAATATTTACATCAACAAAAGGCTGCGATGAATGAATCATTCACGAATATTGGTGCCCTTGTCATTTCCGTCATGATGGTGAGTTACGTCGTTTACCGGATAAGCTCTCGTTTCATCGGAATTGGTCCGGAAGATCATCAAAATTGTTCCCTCGAGTTGAGGCATAACTCCACTCTCGACGAGGACCTTCGTGACATACTGGATTGCATACCGATCAACAGTATCAACGAGATACTTCACGATTATCTCATGTACGACAAACAAGTTGCCGATACGTATAGTTTCATCGACGACCAGATGAAATTCATGTCAAAGGAATTCGAGACATTGCCGCATACACCGATAATCTTGAGTTATCTTCGGAAGGCGGGATTGTCGACGGAAAGTTTGAAATCAAGGATCAAGAGTTATTGGAAGAATTTACCATCGTTCGAGAGATCCAAGCCCGAAATAGCAAACGGTGGTCTAACTGTCATGATAAGAAAAATGGTGCGTCAATTGCCACACGAAAATTTGCACATTTTGCTGTTTTCGAAAGTACAATGCTCCGAGAGCTTTAGAATTTTGTTGATGCTATTGGGATCGCCTTTGTTTTCCGATATGTGTCAAGAGATTGGCAAAAATGATGTTCTAAGACGACACTATTACTGGGCAATGGAGGCCGGTATCGAGGTCACTTTTGCCATTGAACTGTTTTACGCTCTTTGCTTTTATCTCATTCATGGACTTGTCTGATCATATTTACTGCAGAGAAAAAAACATTGCCCATTGAAAATCGATCATGATAAATCGTCGTGTGAAAATAAAGTAAAAAATAACTATATTACACCGAGAAAAAGATTTGGTGAAGTGAAAAAAATTTGGCTTGAATTAACTAAACCTGGCGGTTACGGGTGGCGAACAAAATGTGCAATTCAGTTAACTCAAAACGTGTATCAAAATGAAAACGAAAATTGCATTCCCATAAATACATATATCCTTGACCCAACAGAGTAGAGAATACGTTCAATTGAAAATTACATTGTTTTGATTATATATTTGGTAAAATGCACTCAATATGCGATTGCATAACCAAATGGTTAAATCTCAACTTTAACTTATTTATCCTTGCGCCCATAAAGAGCATGAGCGCCACCAAAATGCAATGGTGGTCTCATTCAAATCAGTGTTGCCAGAAAGGAAAATCGTTCCGTACTGTCAGCACCACAAAAACGTACTCAAACAGACCAAAACGTACTTAAGCGCTATATATATATATATATATATATATACATATATAGCATACCCAAGCTTAATGACCTTCAGTCGGTAAGGTAGGGATCGGACTTTTACCTTCAATCGGTAAGGTAGGGATCACGAAAAATGCACACATACCAATACATTCAGTATAAAACAATACAAAATGTATATTTAATTCGTTATGCGTCGACTTCGGATGACCCGATTGGATGCGCCATGTGCGGTCATGGCATATCCTGGCACGGTAAGGATATAGATTTTTTTTTTCTGAGATTTCAAAACGTACTGAATTCAGTACAAATGTACTGAACTGGCAACACTGATTCAAATATGTAGTCTTTAGTCCATAGAACTGCGCGACCACAGAGCGCGGGTAATGCTCCATCAATTTAAAGTTAATTGAGGACTCCGATGCTGGTAATACACTGATGGTACTTATCGGCGCTCAATGGCTGTCTCGCTGGCGCGAGAGCGCGTGCCGATCGTAGCCACCTTACGGATCTCGGGCGAAGTGCCGAGATCGTGGTAGTTGCTACACGTACTATCGACTAAATACGTACTACTTCCAGTAAATGACTAAATATTTGATTGAATGACAAAACAAGTTGTTGAATCAATCTCGTTTGAAATCATTTTGATCAAATATTGTAATTACGGTGAATGCAGTACACATTCGAAACAACGACACCAGTTTTATTATTTCAACAACGGGATAATCAAATCAAATATGTGACGATTGATTCAAACGAATTTTCCGTGATCGCAGCTGGATAGTTGATATTACTAAGCCTTTGTTCGGTGTATGGTCACTTGTCCTCGAGTTTTATTTTTCTTGTTATAACGCTAATTTTATGATAAGGCTGGATAACGTCTTAATCGTTCAATTTCGTCTTTGGTTCTTTTGAGCTATTTTATTTCTTTCTTTCTTTTCTCGTCTGCCGCAAATTCGACGATTTTCTTGAACGCTATACGAAAACAAGCAGTTTCGCCTCAACGATCCATTATACTCGTTGAATTTGATAACGGCCATTAACCGTGCATTATCGTTAGCGAGACACACGGCTCGGATAAGCGGGAATCGCAGAAACGGCAAAGACCGTTTAGGAACGGAGACATTGTATATTTTTCCGGTATTCTATGGATCTGTGTGTGTGTGTGTGTTCGTTATGCAACGCAAATCTTGAGAAAAAGCGAGGAACATTTATTCGCGTAGTATGATTGCATTTCTTCCAGCAACTCGTCATATATTTCCACTTATTCACAAAAACAATATTCTATTCTAGAACGCAATTCCCAGGGAATTTTTTTTTAATTTAAAAAGCATTTCAAACACGATTGTTTACAGTATACTTATGGGCATTCCACGCCAAATCAACCACTTTTGATCCCGACCTCCTTTGATTTGGCTGAAACTTTTTTATCTTTTTTTACGCTAGCAAACAAAATTTTCAGAATTTTTTAAAATGTTTTTACCCAACCGAAATAAAGTTATGAATTTTTTAAAAATTTTTAAGTGGTCAATTTGTGATGGAATTCGTTTCATGTTTTTTTTAACAGTTCGCTTTTTTTTGTTCAATTATCCGAAAAACATAGTTTATAAAATAATTGTATACACAATACCTAAATTCCATCACAAATTAACCACTTAAAATTTTTTTAAAGCCTGTTGTTTGTTTAAAAATGAACCTAATAACAATTTTTATTTTCATTTTCTTCGTTCTTGAATATAGTTTTAAAAAAAATGTTTAGAGATATCTTCTTTTTTTTTACTTTTTCGAAAAACATTAACATTTTTTTTATGATTACCAGTTCTAATTTCGTTAATTTTTGGTCTTACGTGGTATTATGAGAAATAAGCTGAGTTAAAAAAATGTATTGTTTTCAATTGAAAAAAAGGAATATTTTATATTTTTTTTTTGTATTCGTTAAAGATTTTAGGCACTTGTCAGGTACTCTGACTACCTTCCCAAAATTTCAAGTACTTATCACCCTCTTTGATTACCATTCAAGCATTTTAACTATAGCCTTCAAGTACTTTAAGTCTCTTTTAACTATTTCAAGTACTCTTCCGATACTTTCAGCCTTCTCCAAGCATTCCAAGTGTAAAATACAAAGTATTTCTGTATTTGTCTTCTTACTCAAGAATAAAAATCAATCTACGAACGGAAGGAAAAATTAATCGATCATTAAATTGATAAATAAACACATGTAAATTACTTTTATAAATTATCATTAAATAATTATCATTATTATTATCATTATCATTATCATTATTATTATTATTATTATTATTATTATTATTATTATTATTATTATTATTAAATTATTTGAGCGAAATTTTCCAAATTTAAATGAAATTTATTGACGACAGAGTTCATGTCACCAAATTTTGTTGGAAAATTTTTTTCGTTTAGAATAAAAAGATTTTCATCCCCTTAGCTGCCGGCATTAAGGTAGTTCGGTCCACTGTGACGACCGAAATTTCGACGTTTTTTCATTAATTTTTTTGAATAACAAAATAAAATTGCTATAAAATGGAATGGAATGAACAGAATGGAATGATCCATAAATTAATTTGTCACAAAAAACTTTTCGCAAATGGATTCGCCAAAATAATTTTTGTCATTTTTAATCATGATCCGTAAGGAATTTTATCATCGCAAATAGCTTCATCGTGGTCCCCAGGCAATTTCCAATTCAAAACACAAGCGTTTAACCTTGAAACGACGAAAATAAACTTTTTCGTGGAATGGAATGGAATGGAAAGACCCATCAATCAATTTACTTAATCGTGGTCCGCAGGCAATTTCCGATTCAAAATACAGGCTTTGAACCTTGAAACGATGAAAAAAAACTTTTTCGTGGAATGGAATGACCCATTAATTAATTTGTCACAAAAACCTTTTCACAAATGGACCCACTAATATGGTTTTTGTTATTTTTAAGCATGATGTAAGGAATTTTATCATCGCAAATAGCTTCATCGTGGTCCCAAGGCAATTTCCGGTTCAAACCACAGGCTTTAACCTTGAAACGACGAAAAAAAACTTTTTCGTGGAATGGAATGGAATGGAAAGACCCATCAATCAATTTGCTAAATCGTGGTCCCCAGGCAATTTCCGATTCAAAATACAGGCTTTGAACCTTGAAACGATGAAAAAAAACTTTTTCGTGGATCCGCCAAAAAAAAAGCGATTTTTTGAACCCGTCACAGTGGGCTACGACCTTAATGGACAATTGAAATCACTTGAGATGGAGCGTCTGGTAGTGTGATTCCGTAACCACTTGATATAAGTAAAATTAACGCGATGGATATTGCATAGCCTCTTGGTCTCCTGAGGATGAGTCGAGGGTAGTATCAGCGGTCGTTAGGGGTGGGCGCGATAAGGGCTACGCGAGAATTCCGTCAAGATCGAAGTTCATGGCGTTGACTCTGTCGTCGCGAAACTATATGGAGGGAGAGAGCCAGGAGTGTGTAGGAGTAAGAAGAAAATGTGGAAAGGAAGGAAGGGTTTGAATGGAGAAAGGGTGAGAAAACGACGATGACGACTACGACGACGACGCCGACGACGACGACGACGAAGACTACAAGTGCAAGAGAGGTTCACTCTCTGGTCTCGGTGTCTGCGCCAAACAATTCCAATTATCTTGCTGGAATTGAAATAGAACTCTCGTGGCGGCGTCCCGACGACGCTTCCGAGCCTGCATCCGGAATGCTTTGACTATTTCTCTCTCTCTCCCTCTCTCTCTCTCTTCTTCTCTCTCTCTCTCTCTCTCTCTCTCTCTCTCTCTCTCTCTCCTGTGGTCGAGGAAACAGGGACGATGAGGTCGTTTGACTTTTCAACTCTTTTCTCTATTACACACACATATATACAATATACATATATATCCACCGTTTACATTAGTCTTGGGACTCATGTTCATTACGAGGAAAAAAAAAGAAATAAATTTAAGGGTTATAAAAAAGAAGTATTTTGTTCATGATTCTTCCACATAGAGGATACTTTGTTTTCGTGAGACTTTTCAATTCCAGTTTCACGCAATATTAAAGGGAAATAATTGTGGGAATTTTAAATTTGTCCATAGCTTTCTCATTTCATTGAACGAATTGTGAAGAAAACTTAGCGAATGACGGAAAGAATCCGAAAGCTATCGGCAAATTTGCCGATGTTTCATTGTTTTTTGGAGATTGCGCAATAAAAAAAATCTTCGAAATTTAATAGCAATCATTTTTTGTACCTGGAGCATTGATGAAAAAAAAATAACATCTGGGTCATTGTGACCCCAGTCATCTTTGAGCGCTTGCCATGTCCAGAGTGTCATTCAAAATGACTTTAATATATTCAGGGTGATACTTTCAATCTTCCTCAATATGCAATGCACCCTGAATTTTTTTTTAATTTTCAAGATGGTAAAAAAAAATTACGAACGAGTGAATACGCGAAACAAATCATTTTTTTATTTAAAAAAATCATAACTTTTGCAATTTTTATTTTTATTTTTCATAAAATTTGAGGATAACACTCTTGAGGTATGGCACTTTTAAGAAAAAAATAGCTCCACAGTGGGCATTTCAAAAAAGTTATTTATTTGGACATTTGAAGAGGGGCTTGAAGAACTTTATTTCGGAGTAAAAAAACACAATGAATACCAAAAATACTTCATTTATTACACAATTTTCATATATAAAAATGGAAAAATTGCGCGTCCTTGGAGGAAAGAACTGTTATTTGAGAAACATTTGAAGACTCAAAAATCCGTAAAAGTTTCGCAATTTTCATTTCTGGATTTTCGGAATAAATTCTCATAGTTTATTCAAAAAAAACTCGACTTTCATGATGGTACTTACCTTGTATGCTGATGTTCAACGCAGAAAAAAAAATCAAAATTTCTCGCAGAAAATTACACAATGGTTACACTTCAAAAACTACCCCTAACAATAACGAAACATTGAAAACCGCCCCTAGAAATGGTGATAAGCCCAAAAGTGCACTTTCATTGATGTTCAGTTCTGAAACACTCATATTTCGATTCAAATAAAGATAAAATAACAGGAAATGTGATAATAACATTTGATCCCTCAAGGGGTCAATTTCTCTCAATTAAGGGGTAGTTCATAAGGGTTGATTGATTCGTCAGTTCTTCAGAATCCCACTATGTGTTCTGGAATGACTTTCCCTCAATTTCTGGCAGAAATGAACGATGGAAAATAAAATTTAAATGTTTTCAAAGGATTGGGGTGGATTTTTATTTGGGGGTAGTTTCTGAACGTAGAAAAATTCGCAAATAATTTTTTTTCTCACATTGGGTACCCATGAATTCAGATTCACCAAGTTCGAACTTCGCCAAACGCTCCAAAAAAAACTCAGTTGTTAAAGGGTTAATTAAAAAAATCGGAAGTTAGCTGGCAATACTTATTCATGGTCGGCCTTTCGCGTGAGAGCGTTAATCATGATTCAGAATCTTTTGATCAGGGTTGCGAAATTTTTGATGGTTAATGCATCACTTTTTCATTAAAAATTTCGCAACCCTGATCAAAAGATTCTGAATCATGATAACGCTCTCACGCGAAAGGCCGACCATGAATTTTAATGGTTAATGGTTAACGGAAATTATTTTCATTAACCATTAAAATTTAATGGTTAATGGAAATTATTTTCATTAACCATTAACCATTAACATTTAATGGTTAATGGAAATTATTTTCATTGACCATTAAAACTTTGAATTAAACAAAACTGTAATTTCCCGTAGTAAAAAACTCCATTCGTCGCCATTGAAAAATCCCCATTCATTCCCCATTGCCAAAATAACCAATGGAGATGAATGCCGAATCGCCTAAGGGGATTTTCGCCATTGAATTCCCCATTTGAAATCGAATGGGAATTTTCCAATGAGGATTGACTTCCCCATTTGAAACGGAATGGGGTTTATGCAATGGGGATTCAATGGAGAAAATCCCCTTAGGCAATTCAGCATTCATCTCCATTGGTTTTTGTGGGCAATGGGTAATGAATGGCGATAATCAATGGAGATTTTTTCATATCGCGAAAAACTCCATTCGTCGCCATTTAAAAATCGCCATTCATTCTCCATTGCCAAAATAACCAATGGAGATGAATGCCGAATTGCCCAAGGACATTTTCATCATTGAATTCCCCATTTGAAATCGAATAGGGATTTTCCAATGAGGATTGACTTCCCCATTTCAAACGGAATAGGGATTATCCCATGGGCATCAGTCGGCAAGAACTCTTTGCATGGATTTTTTGGACACCGACTTCTGCTAAAATTCCGTGCTCACACTCGTCTAGATAAGCATACTCTTCGCATAATCCGTATGGGAGTTCAGCGGGTTGCCGTCCTGCGACATCTCGCGCCAAGTCTCGGAACTAACGCGACGCGGTTTCCAATGGACATCTTTGGGTAATGCTGATCATTCAGTTCATCCGCATTTACTTCCCAATGGACATCATTGGGTAAAGCTGATCATTTCGTTCATCAGCATTTGCCTTGCAATGGACACCATTGGGCAATGCTGATCGCTCGGTCCATCAGCATTTGCTTTCCAATGGGCATCATTGAGTAATGGTGATCATTCGGTTCATCCGCATTTGTTGTTCAATGGACGTCATTGGGCAATGGTGACTTTTCAATGGATATCCATTCACTGATCAATGGTCGTTCCTATACGCCATTGAAAAATGCGGAAATCTCAATGGGTCCCCATTCATTGTCCAATGGAGTCGTATGCGGACCATTGGTTGCCATTGGCGATTCAATGGAGTTTTTTACTACGGGTTTCTTTTAAAACTTTAACTTTGATTGCAATTTTGGGAATGGAAAAATATAGATGAATAAATTATTGCAATTTTGCATTACATTTTATTGACTTAGATTTTCAGGCACCTTAAATTCTAAAAAGCATCTATATTATAATTCTAAAAAGCTAAGTTCTAAGTCAATAAAATGTGATGCAAAACTGCAATAATTTATTCATCTATATTTTTCCATTCCCAAAATCGCAATCAAACTTTTGTCCATTACACATTACATTGCAATGGGTAATGGAATTTTTGGGGTTTGCAAATAATGCAGGGTTGCAAATAATGCATTACTTTTTTTAATGCAATTGCATTAAAAAAAATTCTATTAACCATTAAATTTTAATGGTTAATGAAAATAATTTCTATTAACCATTAAATTTTAATGGGTAATGAAAATAATTTCCACTAACCATTAAATTTTAATGGTTAATGAAAATCCAAATGCATTAAAAAAAAGTAATGCATTATTTGCAACCCTGCTTTTGATGATAGCGAATGGCCGAATTAAATACATAATCAACTCGAATTTTCGAGGGTACGATCGACATTTCATCGTTTTCTTGGTCTTTTTGAGGACGCGACAAAGTCCTCGGTAGACAGGATGAAAAAGCTCGGCCAAAGAAGGATCGTCATGATCAGTCGAGCTGCTGCTCGCTCCTGCTCGGATATTGAAGACGCCCAAAAGCTGTGTGTACCAATCTCGATGTGTACCCAACGTCTAGCCCGACTCTCTCCATTATTAAATCCTTCCTTCCGTAGCTCGATGGCCGCGCAGCAGTCGGCGGCAGGGTAGTGAAAAGGAAATGAAGGGAGGGCCAACTGTGCGACGATCTATAGAGCTTGCGATCACGAGGAATTTCGAGTCTAGCGATCAACGTCTCTGGCAAAATCTAAAGCACATCCCGCCTGACTCCCAAGTCGAGAATGAACATCGTCGATGTTTATACAGCGAACGTACCGGAGTTGACATTGCACAGTCCAGCTGATTACAAGATTATTAACATAGTTACTCCGTTGACTATTGTTGCAGATCTACCTCAAGAATTGACATTAAAATTTTATTAAAAATCAATTTCACTCCATTTGCATCATCCAAGTCCTTCCCCAGTCTCTGATGCGGATGACATAATCCTTCGAATAAATCCGCATTCTTGCTTTGCAGTTTTATTTTTCATCGTGTGATAAATGGAGAAAGAAACAAGAAGAGCAAAAAAAAATCGGAACCTGGACTCTGCAAAGGTAGTAAAGACGAGGTAAAGTACAGACAAAAAAAAATCGAGAGCACATAGATATGTATATGTGAGTACCTAATGTACAGTAAAAGATAGAACTCTCGGTGGAACGACGAAGTAGACATTTAGGAGTAGACTGATCCGCTTATCGGGTTTAAAGTCAAGTGCCAAGAGCGCAATTCACCCTTGTGCAGGTTGACCATAGACAGCGAGGGTTTTACTAGCGGGCTATTTTTTTTTATACCGATTCCTTCATTTTCCACTGGAACTTTTGTCGCGTTAGTTATTTCTCCACTCCTTCTGTTTTTCGTCACAAAAACTCTTCGGTATACTTCCATTTCGCGAAATTCATCTTTCCATTCTAGTTTTTGGTCTTGTTTCAACTTACACTTTTCTTCTATTGCTGTAATGTAAAAGGAATAATGTGATGGTCAATTTTTTCGATTATCGTGATTCTTCGATGTCTTCCAATTATAATTAATTTTATTAATCTTATTATTGATTTGTTATTATTAATTTTTTTATCAATTTTATTGATTATATATTAATTTTATATGAGATTGCAGCGGGAACATAATTGAACTCTGACTGGGATCTATTTAAGGCGGTATTCTGGTCTAGAGACATACATTTTGAGCGTTTTGTCGAGCTCCATAAAAAAAAAAAAATAATAATTTGACCATTCTTTTTGCTTACAACATATTTACCAATAATTTGACTATAAAGAAAAAAAAATTAGAGAAAAAAAATTAAAATTGACTAAGTTAAAAGCTGGTAAAGTTGGGGCTAAACTAAAGGGCTGGCTAACACGATTGCAGCCTTTCTTATCATCCGATACAAAATTTAAAAAAATATTTTTAATTAGTAAGAATGTCGTTATAGCTCTGTATCTCAAAGAAAAGGAAATAAAAAATTTGCAAAATGGCGGCTGTCGAAAAAGCGTTTTTTAACAATAGTAAAAAAAATAATTTTGTTACAAAAGTGGTAGGAGCGATAGAGAGTTATACATTGAAGATTGATAAAAAATTTGAAGTAAATTGGTTGAGTAGAACTTGAGATATCATTCCAGCCGTGTTGAGAAAAGTAATTTTGAGAAAAACGTCTGTAGTCAGATTTGCTCCGACGTGACGGGCATAGTTGCTGCGTCACTAAAATAGCTATAACTCCGTAAACTATTGGAATTCAAAAATTTCCTTTCGAGGATATATCCTTAAAGGTTTAAACTTTAAGAATATGCAAAAAGAAATTATTTTTTCAAATTTCTAGACCAGAATACTCCTTTAAAGAAACGCTCCGACGTGAAGGGCATGGTTGCTACGTCCCTAAAATAGCTACAACTCCGTAAATTATTGGAATTCCAAAATTTCCTTTCGAGGAGATATCCTCAAAGGTCTAAACTTTAAGAATATGCAAACAATTTTTTTTTTCAAAATTCAAGATCAGAATACTCCCTTAAAGTTACGCTCCGACGTTACGAGCATAGTTGCTGCGTCACTAAAATAGCTATAACTCCGTAAACTATTGGAATTCAAAAATTTTCTTTCGAGGATATATTCTTAAAGGTCTAAACTTTAAGAATATGAAACAAAAAAAAATCTCAAAATTCGAGATCAGAATACTCCCTTAAAGTTACGCTCCAACGTAACGGGCATACAACTCCATAAATTATTGGAATTTAAAAATTTATTTTCAAGAATATATTCTTAAAAGTCTAAACTTTAAGAATATACAAGAAAAATTATTTTTTTCAAAATTCCAGACCAAAATACTCTCTTAAGGATGTTGAGTCCTTATGAAATCTCTTAATAGTAATTGTTCAATAAATAGCTTCTTAATCGTCGTGAAATTTTTACACGACCTCCTGAATACTTCATGTAAAAACATATTAAATTTTCAGAATTCTATCATCATTACTTCAACCTCCTTAAGGGTTAAAATGAAAAATGATGAGAAAATTCTGAAAATTTGGTATGTTTTTGTATGAAGTTTTCAAGAGGTCGCGTAAGAATTTCACGACGATTAGGAAGCTCGTTATTAAAATATTAACATTTTGTTAAGAACAATTTGTTAAACAAATTAAAAAAATCTTTATCAATAAACTGTAGATATTAAAAAATTATTAAGATATTAAGATATTAAAAAGTTGAGAGGTCAACAAAAAAACTTATCGCAAAGTTATATCAGTTTCCATAAGACTACATTTAATTTAATTTAATTTGTTAATGTTAATTGTTCGATAACGAGCTTCCTAATCATCGTGAAATTTTTACACGACCTCTTAAATAATTCATCCAAAAACATACCAAAATTGCAGAATTTTCTCATCATTTGCGATTTGGGACTCAACATCCTTAATCAAACTTGATCCAAACGGCAATCCGAACGTAAACCTGACTCCCCGATTCTTGTACACAGCGATGTCAGTTTCGACGGCGAAATCTTTATATTATGAAGATATATAGATCTCCACCCTCATGTCGTCGATCTTTAATGATGCGTCATTCACGCGCGGCTGAATCTGCGGATAACTTCCGGAGGAATTTTTCTCCACGATGAAGAAAAATTCAACAGTTAGGGCGCGAGTTTTCTTTGCCTGTTTGCAGAGCGAAAGAGGGAAGAGAGAGAAAAAGAGTGAGAAAGCATAGTAAATACAAATATATATATATATCACGGTAGGGTCTCGATTCTGTGATAATCGACACATTCGACTATCGATCACGGCCCTTAAACACTAATGGCACTGTCGCCGCCGTTGGCAAGAAAAAAAAACTTTATTCCCGTCGTATATTTTATGGAATGTCCCTCGTAATATCCTTCTCGGGACCTCTTCCCCTCATAAAAAGGCTGGTAATAAAGCCCTCGGAGCTTCTGCTTTGTAAATGTAAAAAATTCATCAAAATATGATTCTCACTTTGAATTTTATAATTGAAATTATTTTTTCATCGTATCAACGTTTCTAATTCGATTATCACGAGTAACAATCGATAATCAATTTAAATTCCTCTTGTCTTCAAATAATCAATCAATGGAAAACTAAAAAAGTGCCTTTTTTTGCTTTTCTTTTTCGAATATTCGTTTTTCCTTGTTATTTGTACTTTCAATGCTAAATTCGAGGTCATCAGATGTATTTTTTTTTTTTTTTTTTTTTTTCATTAGTGTCTTCATTTTCGAAGCTAGAAATGTTCGATGTCTTCGCAATGGAAAATTTGAGTTCTCAAAGCTGCTAAATTGACAATGACAAAAGTTCAATTTGTCGAGGTGTAAAAAACTGTCGATGCTCAGAGAAAAGAGTTTATTAAAAGTTCTCGTTCTCGTCCCTAATAGCTAGAAGGCTAAAGCTGTCGATCGGGAAGGGATGAAGAGGCTTCTGCGCGTTGGTGCGATTCCCATTGCCGAGAGCGTCGTTTCATGATATTTCCGTAGATGCGGCTTCCATTACAGCATTCCAATACATATATTGTTGGAGGCATGCGCGAAATTCATTCATTCAAGTGCCAAGCAAAAGTGCTGTGCAGCGAGGAAGACGAGGAGGAAAGTGAGAATGAAGATGGGAGGGGAAATGAGACGTGTTATCGATAGCTTCATTAGAAGCCCCACTTTCGTCCAATACCCAATATGAAAAAAAAAAAAAAAAAAAAAAAAAAAAAAAAAAAAAAAAAAACAGGAACGATCTTCCAGAACTCTATATACATTTTTTCTCCCTCGGTCCATGGCCTCACCATCTTTCAACGTCTCTCACCACGATCTTATTAGCATTCTCTTTTCTTCATTTATTTTTTTCTTCCCTTTCTCATTTTACATTTTCCGCCAGGTACTGCCATCTACTCTCATTCCTCATCGCATTTTTTTCTCTCTCGACTGTTTTTTTCTTCCGTATTTTGCGAACCAATCAATTTCGACGAATACGACAGAGATTTTTTTTCAGCAAAGACTTTTCAATTAATATCGGAGATTTTGTGCCATTTGTGTATTAAGGGGTTAGGCCACTCTACAGACAAAAAAAAGGACATGTTTCGTGATTTCTTTTCTTCGAAACCATCAAATAAATCGGATTTACCAAAAAGTCGTTTTATTGTACATTAGACTGATTCAAAAAAAAGCGACTATTTTTTGTTTTTCGAAGAAACGCATTAAATACTTTCGGTAAGGTGAAAAAAATATGCCTGTTAAAATTAGAGCTCTTAATAAAAATATTTAGAGGTCCCTCTTCGCATATTTTTATTTCCCATTTAAATAACACGGGAAAAAAACATTTCAAACTCTTACATTTTATACCTCAGATTCAAGTCAATGCACCAAAATAAACGACACATATTTTCGTAGAGAATCGAACGCTCTACAAAAAAGATCTCTTATGATTTTTTGATAAACTCACTCCTTCAAAAGTTATTTACGTTCTAATACACGTGTATATTAGACTGTGATTATAACTTAATGTTGGTAATTTCTTTGAAAAATGAAAAATTTATGTCAATGCAATTTAAACTTTTGTTTCAGGAAAGATTTTACGATATTTAGTAATAAGTTTCAACATTTTGCCGAAAACTAAAACAAAAAGTGAAATTTACTCTATATTTAAATTTAACCTTGAGTAACTTTTGAGGGAGTGAGTTTTTCGAAAAATCATACGATATATTTTTTGTAGAGCGTTCAATTTTCTACAAGAATATGTGTCGTTCATTTTGGTGCAGTGACTTGAAGGCGAGATATAAAATGTCAAAGTTTGAAATTTTGTTTTCCCGTGTTATTTAAATGGGAAATAAAAATATGCGATGAGGGACCTCTAAATATTTTTATTAAGAGCTCTAATTTTAACAGGCATCTTTTTTCACCTTCCCGAAAGTATTTAATGCGTTTCTTCGAAAAACAAAAAATAGTCACTTTTTTGAATCAGTCTATTGTACATCTAATTGGCAATACAAAATTATTTTTTCATGGCGATATACCAGGTGTGTAAGTATGAAACCGGAATTTGCCCATAGGTGGCGCTAGATGTCGATGCAGTTACCGACACATCACGACAGCGGTGTCTTGTTATTGTATTGATATCCGACAAAGATTTCCAACTCACAATAACATGAGTTTCATTTAGTAGCATTAGTTTATTAGAGATAAACATGTCGAGTTTTGTGCCAACAAATTACGATTTGCGGACAGCCCTACTTTTCTGTTTTCATCTGAAGAAAACCGCAGCCGAATCGCATCGAATGCTTCTGGAGGCGTTTGGTGAGCATGCTCTCGGTAAAACACAGTGTTTCGAGTGGTTTAAACGGTTCAAAAGTGGCGATTTTGACGTGAGGAACGAAGAACGTGTTTGGTGGGATCAGAAGGGCGTAATCTACTACGAGCTGCTGAAACCTGGGGAAACTGTCAATACTCAACGCTACCGACAACAAATGAACGATTTGGATCGAGTTTTGCGTGAAAAACGACCAGAATACCAACAAAGACAACACAAGGTGATTTTGCTGCATGACAATGCACCAGCACACAAAGCAAAACAGGTCCAGAAAACGATAGAGTCGTTCCGTTGGGAGATTCTTCAGCACGCGCCTTACTCACCAGACCTTGCCCCATCCGATTACTACTTGTTTGCATCGATGGGACACGCACTTGCTGAGCAGCGCTTTACTTCTTACGAAGATGTACGAAAATGGCTCGATGACTGGTTTGCCTCAAAAGAGCAACAGTTCTTTTGGCGCGGAATCCACAAATTGCCAGAAAGATGGGAAAAATGTATAGATAGCGACGGACAATACTTTGAATAAGTTACTTTGTATCATATCATTACAATAAACGTGTTTTTTCTGTACGAAAATTCCGGTTTCATACTTACACACCCGGTATGTCAAAATGGCGACTGAGCAGCATTTTTCCGATGACGCCCTTATTTCTGGATGGTCGACGGCCGAACCAACAGTTCTTATAATTTTTTAGTTACGATGATGCACCAAATTTGTTCGGATTATATATACGAACAGCTATAAAAGTACGTAGGATTTTTTGGATACGTTGTTTTTTGTATAAATGGCGCATTTCTAAATAAAAAAATATAAAATGCCATGAGAAAATCGTCAGGAAATTGTTTATAAAAAAGGAACGATGCAATATGACGAAAAAATCCCACGTACTGCTTTAGAGAACGTTTTGAACGGACAGTTAAAATTTCAAATGAATCGGTTGAAATTAGTTCGAGTTATGAGTTTGGCCAACTTGAAAAATGTAGATCTCAGATAAAAGCGTTTAAAGTTCGTAAAAAGCCCACCGCGGATTTAGAGGGGTTGCACTAGAATAGGAATATCGAGTACTTAGGAATTTTTTTACGGACATAACCTTTTGGAATATAATTCTATACATGCTAAGCTACCTTTAAAAAAAAAAAATGGTCTGAAAATCCTAGAGTGGCCTGACCGATTAAACAATTGCAAGTTTCTAAACTTTAGATCTTTTTCAATTAAATCAAGAGCATGACTCGAACTCCTGAGGCCAAGTCTTTTAATTTCCAGTGGAGGAAAATCTGCAAAGCCGGATAATGCCATGTTAATGCAGGTGCATCGATAAGAGCACCTCTGGATCTTGGTATTGAGACCAAAAGTATCTATTCTTTGCAATTTAATCCTCGTTAGAAAGCAAAAGAGAGAAGTACTTTAAATATAGATTCCTGTAGATTTTCTGGAAGTTTACACTACTGTACGAAGCTTGAATAACGGGAATCCATTTAATCGAAATCTGCATCGAGGCCCAAAGAATACAAACGATACACCCACACGGAAATATAATATACCGGAAAATATATTTTTCGATATACGTAGAAATATATTTAAAATATATTTGAAGTGTACATTATATATTCTAAATACATTTTAGATGTATCTAAAATATATATAAGATATATATTAAATATATAATATGTACATTCCATATAAGAAATATACTCAAAAATATATTCGTGATAAGTACATTTTCGGCAGAAAATATTTCTTTGAAATATATATTAAATATATTTTAGATATATGATTATTGTGGATAAAAATATATTTTTCACATATATATTGTATATATTTAAACAAATATTAAAAACATATCTAAAATAGGTAAAACATATATCCAATGTGTTTGTTTGATTTATCTTCAATATTTATCTTATATTTATCTTCAATATTTTTCATAAGTATATATTTTGTATAGTTTCAAATACACCGGGAAGTACATCTGAAATATATTAAACATACATTCAATATTTTCATTTGATATATTTAGTATATATCTTCAATACATTTTTTATATTTATATTGTAATATTTTTAAATAGATTAAAAATATACCTAAAATCATATTTGTAATACATACATTTTCGGACAAAATATACTTAATATATCCAAAAATATATTTTCCGTAATATTTGCCGATATATATTATTTCCATGTGGGCATTTGGCGGAAATTCGAACAATCATGAACGAAAATAATTTTTTTTCAATTTTTCAAGCCTACAAAAATGGTTTTTGGCACTTTTAGACACGATCCGGGAGAAATATACGTGTCGCAAATAGCATGGTCGTGTTGCGCGGAAAATTTCCGAACCAAAACACACGCTATGAACCTCAAAAGGACAAAAAAAAATTAACAAAAATTTTGACAAAATGAACCGGGAACATTTTTTTTCTATTTGTGTTCATAAACATCTCAAGGTCCATATCGATGGGAAATCGACCGCTGATCACGAATATGCAATTGAAAAAAATGAAATTTCCACGAGAAATGGGCGAAAACATGATTTTTATGCATTTTTAGGCTGAGAATAAAAAAATGAGGTCGTAGAGAGCAAAATAAAATTGCATTGTCTTCAGTCCATCGTCAAGATAAGCCCAATTATGCCCACAACGAAAATGAAGAGAAATTTTAGAAATTCATAGTGGAAATTTTGAAAATTTATAGTTTTAAACCACGTGAGAGAAAATCTTCAACAGGATCATCTTTAACCGGATCTTCGTTCATTGTATAAACAGGTAAACTAGATACTGCCACGTTCTCTGGCGACACTTTTGTTCGTCTTCTTACTTTCTCCCTCTCTCTCTCTCTCTCTCTTTCTCTCTCCCTCTTGCTCTCCCTCTCTCTCTCTCTTTATCTCTGTACACCATTCACGAAACTGGCACTCGAGTAGAGTGTGTTTGAAGTGGAGTGGGCCCTTTCCCTCTCTGAAAAATCTTCACCGCGCTTTGCGTACTCCGCCACGTTCCTTCACGTTTCATCTTTTCTACCACCGAGCTTTTAATATTTTCCCACGCTCCGTTGGCACATCTATTTGCTCCTCAAACGTTTTCCCTTGAGTGCAAAAAACGTAAATTATTTGAAAAACCATCAAGGCGTGGGGTTGCAACGGAAAAGTAATTTGAATCGCATCAAAATTTGAGGAGCCATTTGTAGTCTTAAAATTGAATTTAATAAAAAGTGTCAAAAGTCCTTCGACAATCGCATCATTCGTTTCACGTGTCAAACATGCAGAAATGAAAAAAACAACCGAAAGAAAATATTTCATCAAAGTTGTGAATTTTTTTCAGTGGAATAAAGGGAGAGTGGGGCATGACGGCCCCCCTCTAAAAAATGATAATTAAATATTTTTTTTAATCTTGCAAAATTTGTTTTCAACATTAAAAATGTTTTTCTTTTTGATGGTCCATTTTACCTCTCGCGAGTGCATCAGCCTAAAAATGGATGAATACATCAAATTCATCATAATTTGAAGAAAAACCAAAATGTTCTGACCTCATTTTTTAGAGTGGTCCATTATGCCCCAGATATCGCGGATCGGACTAAGAATGAGTCAATGCATCAAATTTATGATAATTTGACAAGAAACCAAAAAATTTATTTTTGAGCGAATTTGTTAGGGGGGCCGTTGTGCCCCATCCTCCCCTATCAAGAGATTACCTGTGATAACCTTTGATTTATGCAAATAGTGCAGAAGACTACGTATAAACGTGGAAAGTCTGTTTTTCATTGTAAGAAAAAAAAATCATTCGGAGTGTGTTTATTCGCACTGAAGGAAGCGAGCAAGCGGGTGTTGCGAGTGTTGTTTTTTTTCCGGGAGGAAAAGGAAAAGAGTGGAAAATGTCTCTCGTGCAATCGGATCGAGGAGGAGCAAAACTCGGGAGAAACCTTGCGAAAATCCAAAAAAATATACAACGCCATCATCTTCGCTCTGCCCATCCTTGTCGTCCCTCAGTTTTTCTCGTAGACTCGTCGTCGAGAAAAGTTGACGAGAGACAAACGAGGGTAAATATTTTTTTCATTCCTCGTTACTTCATCAATTCCATGAGGAATATGGTGTCTCTCACGATGAACTCTAAGTTTCGTGCCATGTAAACACCCTCGGTGGTCATAAACGACCCATCAACGTATTTTATTTTTTTAAACCATTCCATAATTTTTGACAAAACATTCGTGATCCTCATTTTTTAGAAATATATTTATTGTTGCCCAATTATGAAATTTATTTACAATACATTTTTGTTCAAAATAGACTCTTTTAGTCTTTTTTAAAATGTATCAGATTATTTCTAAACGATACTTCTCCCTCTAATTTTTTTCGAACGAAATAAAAAAATTTCGGTTTTTTTGTCCATTGAACTTAAGTCCAGATGATTTTGGATTATTTTGTAAATTTTTGAGTCAACATATTGTTGTGCATATAAAAAAATAAAGTGAGAATTAAAAAAAAAAAATAAATAAATAATATAAATAATCAATAAAAATAATTATAAATAATTAAAAATTGTGAAAAATTTTCAACAGTGAAAAGATAAGGTTGTCCCGATCCTTTGGATTAAATATTTTGACAAATTTCGTCGTTACTAATAAAAAAAATAAGGCATGATCTTCAAGTTCCTTTTCTTTTAAACAAATGTACTAGTCCGAATTTATTTTCGTGAATTTTCCGGTACTCGGATATCAAAACATGCAAGCGAAGGCCCGCGAGCAATACGATTATAAACTGATAATATTTCGAGTAAGAACTGAACGATTTAAGCGGTATTCTGGTCCAGAAACACATTTTAAGCGTTTTGTCAAGCTCAATAAAAAAAAAATTTCAAATGTTTTTATCATTTTTTCTTTTACAACATATTTATTAATATTTTGACAATAAACAAAAAAAATCGAGAAAAAAAATGAAAATTAACTAAATCATGAGCTGGTAAAGTTGTGGCTAAAAAAAGAGCTGGCTGAAACGATTGCAACCTTTGTAGTCATTTGATACAAAATTAAAAAAAAAGTTCTTAATTAGTAAGAATATCGTTATAGGCCCGACAACGGGGAAAAGGGAAAAAAATTCGCAAAATGGCGGCTGCCTGAACGAAAAAAGGCGTTTTTCGACTCTTTTTTTCATAGATTTTAATTTTTTTACGATAATAAAAAAAATAATTTTGATACATAGTGATAGGGTCGATAGAGAGTTATACATTGAAGATTGGAAAAAAAATTCAAGTAAATCGATTGACTAGAATTAGAAATATCATGGCAGCTGTGTTGAGAAAAGAAGTTTTGAGAAAAAAACGTCTATAGTCAGATTTGCTTCGACGGGATGGGCGTAGTTGCTACGTCCCTATAATAGCTACAACTCCGTAAATTAATGGAATTTAAAAATTTTCTTTTAACAATATATTCTTAAAGGTCTAAACCTTAAGAATATGAACAAAAAATTGATTTTTCCAAAATTTTAAACCAGAATACTCCCTTAAAGTTACGCTCTGACGTGACGAGCATAGTTGCTACGTCACTAAAATAGCTATAACTCCGTAATTTATTGGAATTGAAAAATTTTCTTTCGAGGATATATTCTTCAAGGTCTAAACCTTAAGAATATGAAAAAAAAATTGATTTTTCAAAAATTCTAGACCAGAATACCCCCTTAAAATAAATTTCATATTTTCTATGTAATTCACGTATATTTTTTTCCATGAAGCTTTGACAGCCCACACGGAAATATAATATGCCGGAAAATATATTTTTCGATATACGTAAAAATACATTTAAAATATATTTGAAGTGTACATTATATATTCTAAATACATTTTGGATGTATCTAAAATATATATCAGATATATATTAAATATATAATATGTATATTCCATATAAGAAATATACTCAAAAATATATTCGTGATACGTACATTTTCGGCAGAAAATATTTCTTTGAAATATATATTAAATATAGTTTAGATATACGATTATTGTGCATAAAAATATATTTTTTGATATATGTAAAAACATATTGTGTATATGTAAACATATATTAAAATTATATCGAAAATATATAAAACGTACACTCAATATATATGTTTGATATATGTAGTATTAGGGCGATTTTTTTTTTAAATTTTTTTATTTTTTTCACTCCCCACCTAAAATGTTGTTGCATATGTCTGATAGAAACTACCCTGAAAGTTACAGCCCTTAATATTAATATTGAGTACTCGCCCTTCGCGTGAAAAGATTTCCCATCTAAAATACACGTAAATAAAAAACTTTTTTCTTCAAATTGCTATAACTCCGCGGCATTTTATGCTATCATATTGTCCTTGGTCGCAATTTACGCAGAATTGAACGATCTTCAAAAGTGTCCTCAGCAGAGTAAGTCTAATTTACACTGGTGAGATGGTACGAGTCACTAAAGTTGATTTTGACCCACACTTCTCGTTTTTTTGCTGTTATTTTCGAAATTATCAACGTTATCGAAAAATAGCAAAGGAAAATTTTGTTGGAAATTTAATTTCCTACAGAAAAGGTCCTTTGGACCTACTTGCGAAAATTGATATTTCTTGAGATATTGGACCTTAACTTAGTTTTGGTATACAATTTTTATGGTTTATTCAACCAAAAGTTTCAATTTTTTGATATTCTATATCATATCACCATATCACATATCATATCACCAGTGGCGAAATGATATGGAATATCAACAATTAAGAACTTTTGGTTCGATAAACCGTAAAAATTTTATACCGCAAATAAATTAAGGTTCAATATCTCAAGAAATATCAATTTTCTCAAGTAGGTCTAAAGGACTTTTTTTGTAGGAAATTAAATTTCCAACAAAACTTTCTTTGGCAATTTTTCGATAACGCTGATCATTTCAAAAATAACAGCAAAAAAACGAGAAGTGTGGGTCAAAATCAACTTTAGTGACTCGTACCATCTCACCAGTCTAAATTACTCTTATGCTGCTCAGGACACTTTTGAAGAACGTTCAGTTCTGCGAAAATTGCGACCAAGGACAATATGATAGCATAAAATGCCGCGGAGTTATAGCAATTTTAAGAAAAAAGTTTTTTATTTACGTGTATTTTAGATGGGAAATCTTTTCACGCGAAGGGCGAGTACTTAATATTAATATTAAGGGCTGTAACTTTCAGAGTAGTTTCTTTTAGACATATGCAATAGCATTTTAGGTGGGGAGGGATGAAAATTTAAAAAAGTCGAAAAAAAAAATCGCCCTAATGTAGTATATATCTTCAATACATTTTTTATATTTACATTGTAATGTTTTTAAATAGATTAAAAATATACCTAAAATCATATTTGTAATACATACATTTTCGGACAAAATATACTCAATATATCCAAAAATATATTTTCCGTAATATTTGCCGATATATTTTATTTCCATGTGGGGGGTGACGCATTAGCCAAACTCGAACAATAGGGGATTTGAGAGGTCAGCGAGGAAGAAAAAAAGAAAAGCTCATGCATAAATACGGGAGCCAACGATAAATGTGTGCGCGACGGATCGATGGAAAAGGATGAAAGGCTCTGTAGAAGGTAGCTGGATCAGAAGGCTGGAAGGTTTCGCCGCCCTGTTGAAGAGGCCAATCGAAAAAAAGGCGGAAAGAGAACGTAGAAAGAAAAGGGAGGAAAATTCATTGCGGGAGTTCTGGACTAAAATAAAAAAGGGATGTGTGAGAATGATGTATTGGCACGCGTGTGAATTCACATGCGAGGACTGTAACCCGCGAATCACTGAGCTCCGTTTTGCCTCTCACACGTTTCTACGGCTTTATTTATTTATACTATAAGCTTGAAAATCCTTGAACCAGAAACCCCAAAAATCCTGTCATATTGTGCAAAGATTATGATGTATTTCCTTTGATCGACGAGAGCGTGTTTCACGTGTGAAAATATTACTCCCTCCGGCATTCCTAGATGTCCTTCTTGCTTTTGTCGACTTCTGACCCGCGGAAAGAGAGCGTTTCCCGTTTTGCGAATTCGACGACGAACAGAGGAAATGGGAAAAAGGAAAATGGAGATAAAAGTGGTTTTCTATGTACACACGTTTTGCCTCCGCCGCGACTTCAGGTTTTCAAGCACAAGTAATTTTTCTCCAATATCGTGCTTCGTTTTCAATCCCGAGTTCAGATATATTTCTCTGTATGTAATGAATGATGGTTGCGCCGTTGGAACGTTTGACCAATGCAGGCTTCGAAAATTGGCATTTTGATAAATCTACAAAAAATAAATCCTGACAATTAAATATTTTACTTTACTCAGTTGGCATTCAATTGACATTTTTGACCCTTCCTTTATCAAACTTTCTCAATTTTGATTCTTTTGCAAAATCCTAATTTTGGCTCTTGTCTGTATCTTCAAATTTTATTATTTACTTTCAATGATACTTTCAATTACTCTGAATGTTTTATTATTCACTTTTAATGTCAATGAAAAAGTGTATTTCAACCATTTCCTTTTTTTCAAAGACATCTTTTTTGAAAATTCTGGTTCAATTGAGGGACTTCAGCCATTAGATAGGATCGCATGATCGATAAATTTTTAATAAAATAGTAAACGCTCTTCCCTAAAAATAAAACCATTTTCCAGTCCAGGCTCAACCTCTCCTTTCTCCTTCCTTCGTCGCATAATTCTCTGAGGTAAATGTCCCAATACCCGACCACGTCCCTGTACCTGACCACTTGAACCAATATATCAGCAAGTTAAGCGTTCACTTAAGAGAAATCTTAGACTGTGAATTGATTTAATATCCAGGATTCATAATCTACGTGTACGACACTACTTTTAATAGTTCAAGAAACGTCTGTAATTTAATTTTGGATAAATATGACAGCACGCGTACTATTCGGGGCACGGAAGCCATTATCTAAGCTGAAGTACTAAGGAATCGCGATATCTTATTGAAGCTATTTCGAAGTGGTTTTTATTGTTGTCGAATTGAGCCTTAGCTGTTTTTATTCGGAAAGATACGGCAGTACAATAACTGGGTTCTTTATATCTCTATTCTTAAATAACTGTATGTGTAATTTCTCTACTCCGACAGAACTCTATTCTTAAATATCTCTAATCTTTAGGGGGCGGGGTCGAAGGGTCGACTAACCAATATTTCGAACGGCCGAAATCCCGAATTTTACGATTACGAGCGTTAGAATAACGAAGCGCCGAAATCCCGATCGCCAGAAAAGAGAAAGTCGAGAGAGCCGCCCCATGCGTAAGAGAGAGAGGAGGCGCATCTCTCTCTCTCTTACGTATGGGGCGGCTCTCTCCGCTGTCGCTTTTCTGGCGTTCGGGATTTCGGCGCTTCGTTATTCGAACGCTCGTAATCGTGAAATTCGGGATTTCGGCCGTTCGAAATATTGGTTAGTCGACTCTTCGACCCCGCCCCATCTTTAGTCGTACCAGAACTCTACACTTCGTTTCTCTATTCTTAAATAAGTCTATGTTAAAAAATCTGTTGTCTGACATATCTCTAATCGTAAATATGTCTATTCTTAAATAACTCTGTGGTTAATTAACTGTGCTCTCATAAAACTCTATTCTTAAATATTTATTCTCGAAAATAAGTCTACTCCTAAATATCTCTATTCGGAAATAACTCTACTCCTAAATATGTCGTATCGTAAAATTTATATGAAGAATAGAGTTCTGGCACGACTAAAGATTAGAGATATTTAAGAATAGAGTTCTGTCGGAGTAGAGAAATTACACATAGAGTTATTTAAGAATAGAGATATAAAGGACCCAGTTATGGTACTGCCAAAGATACCACTAATTTGATCATGTTGTCTCAATTAGCCAAAAATGCGTTTAAAGTACTTAAGGGGTTTACTCTAATTGCAATTTTCAAAAAATCGATTTTTTTTAATTTCATTTTTCGAAAGTATAGACGGTACATTATGAACAAACTGAAGGCATAATGTACGGTGCAGGCATCGCTAATTAAGCGTAGGTAAGAAATTTTCACGTTTTTTCGTTAAAAAAAACTTCATCGCGTTTTTCTCGAAATGACATTTTTGTACGGCTTGTTGAAAAAATCTCGGAAACTACTGCATCAATCCTTACCAAATTTTTACCACATATTGTTTATGTCGACAGCTATGTCGCATATCATACGATTTTTGAAATTTTGAGTTTAACTTGGTTTAAATAAAAAAAAAACTGATAAAAAAAAGGTTACTTTTCGTTACTTTTCGAAATATGGCCGCCATTTTGCCAATTTTAAAAAAATCAAAAATCGTATGATATGCGACATAGTCATGACCTTACTGAATCTAGAACCTTTTTTTTTTTTTTTTTTAGATAATCCACTCCGGAGATTCCGTCAACAGGGCGCACTCATCTTTTTTTTTAATATTTTTTTGGCCTGCATTTTCATATAATAAAAAACCGAAAAATACATTTAAAAAAAATTTTTTCATGCATTTCAAGATTATATTTATCAAGCCTCATACTTGTCATATTAATATTTCTAATTTAAAACAATGCAAAAAAATCGTGAAAATAAGCATTTTTTGGCGTGTCTAATTAGGGTAGACCCCTTAATTTTCATCTATCCGGTTATTGGTACATACGAAATGTATCTTCTACCGATAACCGACCATGTGTCCGGATATCGGCACTTGCTCGCGACTATGTTCAGTCCCAGTAACTGGACATCTGCTGACATGTATATTATTCGTGCATAACCTCAAAATTTCGGTGACATTCTCCGAGCAGCGACGCATTTTTCTCAATTCACCCCCTCCCTTCCCCCCACCATAGAGATGATTGGTCGGTTATAGGGTCATGATGTGTGGTCGGATATTGGGTCATATAGAAAAACGGGTGGTCGGGTACTGGTACATTTACATTTCTCAGTATTTTCGGTTATTATGAATAAACAACTAATTATAGCAACAATTATACCCTGTGTTTTGGAAACTAGAGACTTCAAGCTTTCCAATAGTCATAGTTGTTATAGAAAATAGTTTATTTTTAAACGCAAAAAACAAGTCAACTTTTTCGTCGCCTCTTAGATGGTCAGGTATTGGGACGTTTACCTTAATTCCACCATCACACTGTCTCCGCATTGTTCTGATACAAATGAACGTATATTTACCAATAAAGTAAACATTTTTATAAGCTTTTACGAGAAAAATACAAATCTGACTAAATATTATGATTTCATAAGAATTTGGTTTCAGTATAGCCGTAAGAGAAAGGAAGAATTTTTTTTTTCTTGAGAAAAAAAATTCATCATGTCGCGAAAATATTGTGATGCAACTTATCGAAAGCGTCGATTTTTTAGTGGCTCAAGGAGTTTCTCGTGAGAAACTTGACAGTGAGTGACAGTAGCATCATGAAAGCCACGAAAAATACCGCAACTATGACTCCTCCGTATTCTGGAAAAAAAAGAAAACATCAATCTCGTCAAAACTATACCTCAAAAAATGTTTACATATCAGGGCATGTAAAAATTTGGAAAAAAAAATATTTTGACAACAAATTCGATCAATTTGATTAAGCAGTCTAAGTCAGATTTCTCACAGAAAAAAAATGTAATATTTTTCGCTTTTTAAATTATATAAAAAGTTTTATTATGAAAAAAAAATTTATGTAATTTCTATCATGTATAGATTGAGAGAAAAAAAAACGATATTAATGTCGATGGGCTCTGAATTTAATATAACTGATTTTTTATTTTTCTTAAAAACCGTACTTAGGCTGCTCAACAAAATAAAAATAATATGATACAAAAAAATTCCTTGTAAATTGGACCAAGTTTTCCCTTTGTGTGAAATCTCTTTAGAAGAGCACTAAAAAAATTTTGGTATCAAACGTAAACGGAAAAAAATGGGTTTTAGTTAAACTACCCCGATATTTGCTTTTCTTGGATCACTCACTGTAGGAAAATTGGTCATTTGATTTGGCAGCCGAATTAATGTCACTCTCGTAGTTTGTCCGGTATTGTGGCCTTGCTGGTGTTCTCACGACACGTATTGGTCTCTGTTGATGAGTCCCAGCTGGGCTGAATAACGGTCTATTGACGCTGGGACTAGCTAAAAAATATTGTCAATACTCAATATAAAAAAAAATGCGATTGATTTGCAGAGCGTGATGAAAATATATTGAGGGATTATTCTGGTCTAGAATTTTGAAAAAATCAATTTTTTTGCATATCCTTGAAATTTAGACCCTTAAGAATATATCCTCGAAAGGAAATTTTTTAATTGTAATTTTTTGCTTCCTCATAGAGGAAGCTTTGTTTTCGTGAAATTTTGTTTTCGAAATTTTCATGTCAGTATGTTCAAAATGTCCAAAAACATCGAGAAATTATATTTTAAAAAAATGTCCGGATGTATGTATGTATGTGTGTGTATGGGTGTCGCTGCCTCGAAAAATTCGAACATCTATATCTCAAGACCACATTGGAGTAGCGGGCCGAAATTTTGCACATAAGCTGCGAGCTCCACAGCCCCTTTGTTTGTTATGAATCTTGCAAAAATTCATTGACGTGTGCGAAATTTATGCGACTTTTAAATTTTCAAAAAAAAGGCGTGGTTGCTCCAGCGTTCGCAAATCTTGCGCTATCGGGTTAAAAAATATTATACAGATAGTTTGAGTGCTAAAGATTATTGCTATCGAATTTCGCGAAAATCGCTCAAGGGGTTCGTGATTTATAAAATTTTGAATTTTTTGCAAAAAGCGCGTGGTCGCTCTAGCTTGCACATATTTCGTGATACCACGCTCAAAATTTTGATAATGGTAGTTTAATGAAAGAAGTTACTTGGTATTCAATTTTTCAAAAATCGCTTGAGCCGTGCAAATTTTATGCGATGTTGAAATTTTCAAAGGAAAAGCTTGATCGCTCTAGCGTCCGCAAATTTTGCGATATCAGGTTAAAAAAAATTATACCGATAGTTTGAGTGGAAAATATTGTTGGTATTGAATTTCGCAAAAATTGCTCAAGGGGTTCGTGATTTATAAATTTTTTAATTTTTTGGGAAAGCGCATGATCGCTCTAGCTTGCACATATTTCGTTATATCAGGCTCAAAAGTTCTATAATGGTAGTTTAAGGGAGCTTTCCAGTGTGAAATTTTCAAAAAATCGATTTTTCTTTGCTTTATCGAATAGTATACTGTATATTGTATGGACCTGGCATCGCTGATTGACCGTAAGTAAACGATTTACCTAAAATTTCCTCACTTGAAACTTTGAACGCGTTTTTCTCGAAACAGCATTTTTCAAAACGGTGTCCAACTTGGAGGGCAGAGTTTTAAAGCTATCGAGTTGAATTTTTTACACAATATTCTTAACGTCATTGTTTATCGTGCTATGGAAGCTTTTTTTTTTGACATCTTCCTATTTTTTTGTAAAAAAAACTGCCAAAAAAAAATGCTAAAATCGATACTTTTTGTTCAAACCAGCGCCATTTTTGCAAAAAAAAAAAAAAAAGCCTCCATAGCATGAAAGCCAATTACATACCGATCAATAATCTTTTTGTGTTTTTTGTTTCAGATCAAAATTGTGACCCCCAACGTGGACACCACATCCAAGTGCATTTTCTGCAACAATTGTTTCATCATTTTTATAGATATTAATTAATAAATAAATCGATCTTTAAAAAATTGTTTTGTATTCTTCAATACCCAATTAATATACAAAAAAAAACCAGACCGATTAGATTATTTTTTCTTTAAAAAAAAAAATCGCGAAAAACAGCGATTTTTCGGGCTGTCACACTGGAAAGCTCCCTTAATGGAAAAAGTTACATGATATTCAATTTTGCAAAAATCGCTTGAACCGTGCAAATTTTATGCAATTTTGAAATTTAACAGAAATAGCTTGATCGAAAATTGTACGATACAAAGCTGCCATTTTATTACTCCGATAACCAGAGGTAGTAAAAAAAACTTGCAAATCGGAAATTTACACATTGTTACCATAGTATTTTTCCGTATTTACAAAGCTTCCTCCATGAGGAAGCCAAAACTGTGACAGCTAACATTTACTAAAATTTGCTAATATTTCCTCATAGTGGAGGATTTATAAACACGAAAAAATACTGAGGAAGCGATGTGCAAATTTCCGATTTGCAAGTTTTTTAAGTTCTACTCAACCGATTCACTTCAAATTTTTTAATCAATCTTCAATGTATAACTCTCTATCACCCTTACCACTTTTTTATCAAAATTATTTTTTTTACTATTGTATCCAAACTATTTTTTTTACTATTGTAAAAAAATTGACAACAATGAAAAAAAGAGACGAAAAACGCCTTTTTTGTTCAGACAGCCGCCATTTTACGATTTTTTTCCATTTTCTCCGAGGTGGGTGCTATAACGACATTCTTACTAATTAAGAATCTTTTTTCAAATTTTTTATTGGATGACTAGAAAGGTTTCAATAGTGTCAATGAGCACACTCCTTATCTCAGCCGTAACTTTACCAGCTTAGAACTTATTAAATTTTGTTTTCTCGAAAATTTGCTTTTTTATTGTCAAAATATTGATAAATATGTTGTAACAAAAAGAAAGGTAAAAAAATACATATCGCGTTACAGCTGCCATAAGGGCGTATCGAGTTTTTTTTTCAGCAATCGACGTAATTATGACCGAAAAGTATAGAACCGATGAAAAAAAAATTTTCCCAATTTCCCAAACGGGATTTTGAACCTTAAAAAATTTACAAAAATCTATTGTTGAACTTTAAAAATCTGCCAAAAATCGAAAAATGATCGTAATGGGATGAACCAAACGGGATTTTGAAGCGTGAACGATTACGAAGAGAATGAGCTCATGCTCAAGCCGCAATTCTATCTAGAAAATAAATTGCAGCCATTTTAGTGAACCGATTGAATTTTGGCCAAAATGCAAAAAAAAAAAAAATTTTTTTTGTTTTTCGGGCCTCATATCGATGTATTTTTGCCCCCTAAACACGAATCTATCAATAGTTTTTTCAAAAAATCAGAATTTTCATGAATTTCGATAAAAAACTGTTTTGCTCAATTTTGGGCCTATTTTCAAAAACCTGAAAATAGCGAAATTTCAAGTCAACGTAATTATGACCGAAACGTATAGAACCGATGAAAAAAAAATTTTCCCAATTTTTTTTTTTTCATCGTTTCTATACTTTTCGGTCATAATTACGTCGATTCCTGAAAAAAAAATCGATACGCCCTTATGGCTTTCGAGACCCACTCGGAAAGCCATAAGGGCGAATAAAAACAAAAAAAATTGGGAAATTTTTTTCCAGCCCTACCTTTGGCTGGCATACGCCCTTATGGCAGCTGTAACGCGATATATTTTTTATTATCGAGTTCGACAAAACTCTCAAAATTTGTGTCTCTAGACCAGAATACCGCCTTAATAAGAGGAACCAGATAAAGATTCCATCAATTTTATTTGGCTTCCGCAATAGAAATTCCCGCAATCAAAATATATGTGTAAAATTATAATATTGGTAGTTCGCAATATTTACCATAATATTATATTTTAATTATTATACACGTACGGAATCTCTGGCCTGTACTTGATCCCTCCGTTGATTTTTGAGATTCCATTGACAAGTAGGAAGCTGCCAAAGGTGACAATCCAATTTGTAGATCTTGCGTCGAAGATGGGTATCGGAATGTTCGACTTTCAGCATTGTGAACCGACGGATATGGCACCGGAAAAGGAATGGTCGGGTCAAGGACATTCGGTGACCATCCAATTGGGTTTGGTGGTATCGATGATTCATAAGATGGCGGCGCATCGTCGTTATCCGGTGGTTCGGTAGAACGATTACCATGAACATTCGTCAAGGTCGTTGTCGTCGTCATTGTGTTCCTCGATGAATTCCCATTGATCCTGGAAACATCAGATCCCGGAATATTCCCCACTGCATCGACCACGTCCGAAGACATCCTCGTTGATGGCGTCCTCGATCCGCGTCCTTTCGTAGAACTTGTCGCCACATCCATCCCAAAAACAGCCTCCTTCTCAAAATTGTGTCCTCTTTCCTTTGTTACTGGACACTGGACTCTATTTTCCGTCGCACTATCGTCCTCGAAATTTCCTCTTCTGCCTCGAAAAATTGGACTCCTTGGAATGTCCTCGACGATAAATGGCTCTGCCTCGTCGTTTTGATGTCTCGCGTTATTTATCCTCCTCTCCTCGGAGTATTGTCGGTTTCCTCGAAAAAGTGGACTCCCCGAAATCTCCTCAACGTGAAATGGCTCCGCCACGTTTATCTCTCGTCGACCTCGAAAAACTGGACTTCCAGAAATTTCCTCAATGAGAAATGACGTCCTATCGTTTGATTGTCGTCGACCGGAATTTCCTGAAACAGAAATTAAGGAAAGTGTTGTTAAATTTTAAATTGCGCGCGCTGTCTCTTTCCAGCTGGTGCTGCTTTTGCGGTGAGTTCACGAAGCTCGTACCGACGAGCATTACGGATGGATAACTTTCTTAATGGTCTATGATATCTAGCTGTAGTTATCGACTACACGCAGAAAAATACTGCGAGCTCTGCATTACCGACGTCATTGAAATTTTTCCTTTGAATTAAAAAAAAATGTAAAATAAAAAGTGAAAAACAAATTGTAAGAATTTTTAATATCTTGTTATGTATTTTTATGTTATTTTTTAGAATCAACTTGCTGTAATTTATAATACACTTTCACAGAATTTATTATAATATTATTCTCATTAATTGTTTCTAATCTCTCAAGATTCGTCATTGTTATGAATTACAAACTGATACCAAATCGTTTATTAATATATCTATGTTAGATTAAAAGAACACCTTCGAATTGAATCATGCATATTTCTCGTAACGTTTCCAGCAGCAATTTTTTGTTCTATTATTTTCTATTTCACTATTGTTTCTGTATTCGTATACTTCACTTAATGTTATTTGCACAAAGTTTTTCAAATAATATTTAAAAAAATTAAATGCATGAAATCATTCTTCTTGCATTAGCTTTAACCCTCCGCGGTCGCATTGGGTCATTGAAGACCCGAGCGGAATTACACTTAGGGATTTCTTTGCTCAGATAGCGATTTACAGCGTAAAAAACAATAACTTTTGGTCTTCAATAAACATTGATTCACATTCTACAAACAATGAGGAGTGGTCAGGATTTTTTAAAGATTTGTTGAAGCAGTTTAATCCGTTGAAAATTGCATGCGGACACAGAAGACCCAGTGCGACCGCAGAGGGTTAAGAAATCGTTACGGTCAGGTTGTCTTGACATCGGCTCCTTGGAATGGTCCGGAAGTGTGATTAGTAAGTGTTTGTTATTAAAAAATCAGCGTGCAACCGACACGATTATAATTTGCAATAAAAATCAAAATTGCCTGTTCACGGCTGCCGAATTTCTCTGTGTCCTTTGTGATGCTTCCTGGGTCAAATAATCGATTCACCATACTTTATAATTTATTTTATTTTATTATTCTTTGCTTTGACAAGACTTTGTGTGTGGTTGCCTGATTACCAGCAACTTTTATGTTCGTCACGGTTGTAGATATCGCCCGTTAGTCTCTTTAAGGCCGCGAATGTCTTGCGCATTTTCGAACCCATGTCTGGCACAACGATTCTCTTCTATTGAACTAGCTGTGCTATTATCGTGTATTTGGCAATGTTAAGAATTGTGCTAGTTAAAATAAAGAGGATTAAATATGCTTAAGGCATAGACTTTGGATACTCGACGAATCTCTTCCTCCAAAAACAAGCAGACACGCGCGCGTCTATATATGAGGTATTCCCGCTCAACGGGACCCCCTTTTAGGCCGACCTCTTTCGATTTTCTTGAAACTCGAGTATGTTTTAGTGTTGTCTGAAAGTGTAATGTACACCATTTTTCAGATCTCTAACTATAATACTCTTTGGAATACACCAAAAGTTATATTTCAAACTTTTTCCGTATTCAGCGCTTCGGAGCTTTGGCACGGCGCGAAATAAAATCGAAAAAATTCTTTAACAATCGCTTTCGATCGGAAATTTCCTGCGCTTTTTGCAAAAAATATCAGCAATTCCGAAAAAAAAAGAATTCATTCGAATTTTGGACAAAAACCGAAAAAATTGATTTACAAATGAAGAGCATAAATTAATTCAGCAGAACAATTTTTTTCATGTTTTGTATATATCTGAGAAGTCACGATATGAATTTCAAGTTGGAACTCGCATCCGTTCACTAATGCCAAGTCTTTTAGTAGGATAAAAATTCTTAAATATTGTGTTTTTCGTATTCAACAGTTCTCTGATATATTATATAGTTTTTTTAACGAATTAATTTTATAAATTTATTAAATTCAAAATTGAATAAATTTGATATAATAAATTAATTTACTAAATTCAAAATTCGTCAAAAAACGCTATATAATACATCAGGGAACTGTTGAATACGAAAAACAGGATATTTAAAAATTTGTATCCTACTAAAAGACTTGGCATTAGTAAACGGATGTGAGTTCCAGCTTGAAATTTATATCGTGACTTCTCAGATATATACAAATCATGAAAAAAATTGTTCCGCCGAATTAAATTATGCTCTTTTTTTGTAAATCAATTTTTTCGGTTTTTGGCCGAAATTTAAATGAATTCGTTTTTTTTTTCGGAATCGCTGATATTTTTTTCGAAAAGCGCAGGAAATTTCCGATCGAAAGATATTGTCAAAGAATTTTTTCGATTTTATTTCGCGCCGTGCCAAAGCTCCGAAGCGCTGAATACACAAAAAGTTTGAAATATAACTTTTGGTGTATTCCAAAGAGTATTATAGTTAGAGATCTGAAAATTGGTGTACAATATACTTTCAGGCCACACTAAAACATACTCGAATTTCAAGAAAATCGAAAGAGGTCGGCCTAAAAGGGGGGTTGAGCGGGAATACCCCATATACAAGTGCCCAATACTTTTGGCCAAGACTGTACTATTAGACACATATTTTTTCCATACACAAACATACACACGCGCAAGAACATGTGTGATCCAGTTTTCCTTATCGTTTTTTTTTTTTTTTTTTTTTGCTCTATGACGATCTATCGGTACTGACAGAGCGACCAAATGGATTTTTCTCAAAGCCATACACTGAGAATCATGGCTAAGATTTTTACAAATAGGCACACGAATGATTTAATGTTTCTGCAACTATCAGTTTTTCGAACCATTAAAATAGTCAATGACAAAATAAAAAATTACAAATAAACAAAACTATTATTGTGACGACCGTAGAAATATTTTTACAGCTTCTTTGACCGTGTATCCATCTCGGTTTATACTTGAAAATGCCTTTCCCGCTTCATAACTCGAATCGCTCTATCCCAATGCGCAAGTTACACAATATTTTCAAGGCCTCGATGATCTCGATCTCTCTGACCCATTCGTAGCTGATTCAAAACGTAATTCGACGACCAAAAACAACACTTCAACAAATATCAAAAATTTGAAAACTATTTTAGTAACCAAAAATCAATTTTTCAAATTCACAATTACAGATGTACTTATTTTTGTAATCTACAAATATTTCAAGAATATTTCCACGTTGAATAATCATTGTAAAATTATCCAATATCAAACAACTTTGAACAATTATAAAAGCTTTGTTTTGGCATCTCAAATCATTCCATTTATCGGCACAAGAGTAAACGAAAAATCAATTTTTATTCACATTACTGCGTCTTGATCCATGACCGGCATTTGAATAATGTAAATTCATATTGAACGCAATT